>JBBPBX010019584.1:7790-44315 GCA_038048925.1 Garcialebias charrua | reverse complement strand
TCCACTTCCAAGATGAATTGATGGCTAGGGTCGGGATGGCATAAAACAGGTGTAGAAGCAAATAGTTTCTTAAGTCTGTTGAAGGCTGCATCTGCATCGGGAGTCCACTTGAAGGTCTGGTTTATGGAGGTAAGTTGAGAGAGAGGGGCGGCGATGCGGCTGTAGTTCTTTATGAACCGCCTGTAAAAGTTTGCAAAACCAAGAAATCGCTGAAGCTGTTTTCTGTTCTCCGGAACTGGCCACTCCACGACTGCTCTGGTCTTCTCGGGGTCAGTTCGATAACAACCACTCTCGAAAATGAACCCCAAGAACGATACTGAGGTCACATGAAACTCACATTTTTCTCCTTTAACATATAACTGATTTTCGTAGAGTCTCTGCAAGACTCTACGTACGTGGTTGTGATGCTCTTTCTCGTCTCTAGAATAAACAAGGATATCATCTAAGTACACAAAAACGAAGTCCCCCAAAAAGTCACGCAGGACATCATTAATCAAAGCCTGGAACACAGCAGGTGCATTGGACAAACCAAAAGGCATTACCAAATACTCAAAATGTCCGAGTGGTGTCTTGAATGCTGTTTTCCACTCATCCCCCTCTTTAATCCGCACCAAATGGTAGGCGTTTCTGAGATCCAATTTAGTGAAGATGGTAGCTGACGGGAGTTGTTCATATATGGAATCGATAAGGGGTAATGGATATTTGTTCTTTACAGTTATATTGTTAAGACCCCTATAATCAATACATGGACGTAAAGTGCCATCCTTCTTCCCCACAAAGAAAAACCCAGCTCCCACAGGTGAAGTGGAGGGACGTATTATGCCAGATTCAAGAGATTCTTTGATGTATTTCTTCATAGACTCCCTTTCAGGTCCCGACAGGTTATACAATCGACTAGCCGGTAATGTGGCACCAGGTAGGAGGTCGATAGTACAATCATAGGGACGGTGGGGAGGTAGAGACAAAGCATGTTGTTTACTGAAAACAGGAGCCAAATCATGGTAGACAGATGGGATCTCAGAGACGTCTACTTCCTCGTGTGACACAACATCCGCAGGTTGACATGTGACAGCAGAATGAAGGCATTGTGCTAGACACCTATCACTCCATTTTTCAATTCTCCCCAACTCCCAGTTAATAGTCGGATTGTGCTTTTTTAACCAAGGATAACCAAGTATGAGTTGGGGAGTGGAGGCTTTGAACACAAAAAAATCAATAGTCTCATGGTGATTACCAGAAATGATCAGATGAAGGTCAGGAGTCTTTAGAGTAATCTGGTCTAAAGTTTCACCAGTAACCCCAGCTATACTGATGGGAGGAATCGCCAGGGTGGGTAGAGATAATCCTTGAACCAGGTCTAAACTAATCAAATTTTGTTCTGCACCAGAATCCAACAAAGCTGGAACAGGGTGTTGATTGTGGTGGATTTGGATGATTGTGGGCAATAAAAGTCGACAGGCGGAGGAGAGAGCAGAAGTGCCCACCAATATCTCTCTTTTCATTGGCGGGCGTTTTCGTTTCCCAGCAATGGACAACTTATCCGGTAATGCCCGGTCTTTCCACAATACATGCAGGCATTATTGTCACTGCGCCTTTGTCTCTCCTCAGGAGACAGATGAAATTTGTTTATTTGCATGGGCTCAGGTTCAGAAGATGAATGAAAACGTTCTGTGGGAACGACGTGACGAGGAAATGAGACGGGACCTCTGTCTCTCTGGGACTTGTAGTCCGAAAACGTGTTCTTGTAGGCGTGGGGCTCACCTGATGACGTGGCAAACCCGGAAGTGGAGCGATGACGGGAGTTGTAGTCCTTTTCCCTTCTCCGTTCCCGGAAACGCTCGTCGATAGCCCCCGCCATGTCTATTAGATCGTCAAAGCTCTCGGGTTCATCTCTCGCGGCGATCTGGTCCTTGATGGGATCGGACAGAGAATTTAAAAAAGTACCTTTAAGTGCCAGATCGTTCCATCCGGTCTGGGCAGCGAGGACACGGAACTCCAGGGCGTACTCCGCGACAGGCCGACTTCCCTGACGTAGTCCAAGGAGCCGCTTTACGGCGTTGGGTTGTTGTAGGGGTCGGTCGAAGATGCGGCTAAATTCCTTCAACAAGGTATCAAAGGTAATGTAATCAATGTTATGAAACTGCAAGTAGGAATTTGCCCATCCAAGTGCGTTACCCTTCAGTTGACTGATGAAATACGTGATTTTGGCTGCTTCTGTCGTGTAAAGATGAGGGGCCGCTCTGAACGCTAACTTACACTGCAGGAGGAAACCTCCACATGCATGAGGTTCACCGGAAAATAGTTCGGAAGGTCTCGTAATTAGCTGCTGGTTTGAGGCTCCGGGCTCGGGCGTTGTGTTAGGTGTGTCTCTGACAGAGGATGCAGCTGGAGCCGAGGGTGTGAGGTTTTGTTGAGTCAATGTGTAAACCATACCTCCAAGTTCCTTCATGGTTTCCTGTGCAGCGTCCTGTTGGGTTAAGACCCGTTGAAGGGTCTCCTCGATCAGGGTCATACGATCCATCTGGAAACAGGACAGAGTTTGCTCGATCCTGGTCTCGTTCTGGGTCGGTTATGGCTGGAGCATTCTGTAAGGACCGACTGAACCCAGTCTGGAAGATAGGACTGAGTTTGCTCGTGTCTGGTCTCGTTCTGGGTCGGTTATGGCTGGAGCATTCTGTAAGGACCGACTGAACCCAGAGTGGTACGAGACCAGAACAGAGGCACAACTCAGAGTAACAATTATTTACAGTGTTTATTATGTACAGGTGATAAAAAGGGACACTTGGGGTCTTGGGAGTGCCTGGAAGAGAGAACAGGGTCAGGGTCCTACTGGTGGGATAGGTGGATCAAACTGATGCTCTGTTTGGTTTCTTACAGGGGATGTTGGGTCGGTGGGTTGGCAGCGAGTGGCAACAAGGCAGGAACTGGCAGACAAAGGCAGACGAAAACAGGATCCAGGGTTCACAAAACTGTGGACACAAAATCACAAGGTGAGCACTCTTATCAGACTGATACTTTCTGGCTGAAGTCATAAATACCGATTGAGGCACAATGCTCCAGCATTGGATCTCACTGGACTGCAGCCTTAAGTAGTGGAGCTCCTCGTTAGATGATGGACCGTCAGCTGGCGTCAATCAGCGGCCATCTTGGAGAGGGCGGCAGGGCTGCAGACAGTGGGATTCCGACACTATAGTTTTTTTCAGAGATTACTTTGTCTAACATCAGTATGTCAGTAGATCGTGACAGAGTGAAGAAATATGTTAAAAATATATTGTTAGAAAAGTTAGACTACATTACAATGTTACATACCCCAGCTTTAACAAAACAAAAATATTATTAACACTCAGAACGTTGGGAATAATACTCTGAATTTAGCACCAATTAATTATTCTGAACAATTTTAATATGATTTAAACAATTTAACAATGGTTTAATGAACAAAACCCTTTTATGATAACAAAGGGAGACTTTGATTTTAGTGACTTTGGTTCGTGCAGTTTAAAATCTCCGTCTGTATTGAAACTGAACATCTCTGATGGGCTGCATCGAGCCAAAGCCCCATCTCTTGACGTCAATGTCAGGAATCTGCTCATCTGGATTCTTCAGCTCAAACTCAAAATAGACCAACATGAGGAACACAAACTGTTTCAGCTCGTTGGTGGCAAAGAATCGCCCGGGACACATGGAGACCCCTGCACCCCAGGGCATGTTGTAGTACTTCACCTTCTTCCCTGCTTTGTAAAACTCTGTTTTCTTGCTGCCGTCTGGGTTGAGAAAGCGGTCGTATTTGAAGGTCAGAGGGTCAGGATGGATCTCTGGATCAACATGGTCAGTGCTGTAAGGAAAGATCGTCATTCTGTCTCCCTCACGAATGAAGTATTTGCGACCGTCAGCCATCTTGAAAGTCATGTCCTGGAGCACTGCCCTGGTGAGGAGGGATGCAGATGTGAGCCGTCAGCCATCTTGAAAGTCATGTCCTGGAGCACTGCCCTGGTGAGGAGGGATGCAGATGTGAGCCGGAGGGTCTCCTCCACAGCGCTGTCCAGGACTGGTGTTTTTCTGAGCATTTCACTGGTCAGGTTGGTTAGGGGGCCACCGGGTTGCACTTTCTGACCAGACTCCTTTAGGACTTTATCAACCTCTTCTCTGACGGCTTTCATGGATTCTGGGTGCTTCAAGAGGAAGAGGAGAAGCCAGAAGGAAGAAGGTCCTGTGTTAAACTGAGAAACCACAAGAAGCATGAGCAGGTACTTGTTGTTACTCCTCTTTGGCTGTATACATGTCCAACACCCAGCGACTGATGTTCTCCTTGTTTTTCATCTTCTGCACTGACACAGTGTCCCAGAAGAAGGACTGTAGCCTGTCTGCTTCCCACTTCTCCTTTGGGGGTAGAACCCCGTAGGCCAGGTCGGGGAAAAGTTGGTCATATTTACGAAACTCGTAAAACAAAGCATCAGACTGAGCTCTGTCTTTCTCTCTGGCGGTCTCCTCGCTGCCGTCTGACTTGTGTGGCACATTTCCAAACAAGGCTAAATAGCCTGCTCTGAACACGATGTTGTAGCTGTACATGAACAGGCCATCTTCCTTCCAGGTGTCTTGATCTGGGCCGACATCGTTCAACATCAGGGCCTGCAAATTGCTCATCATGGCTTGTGTCATCACTTCCAGGCCTTCTCCCTTCATATGCTGATGGCTGGATCTCTGAAGGATGTCAAGATCGTCCTCAATGGCCACATACCCAAAAACTCTATAGACCAGCTGTGTTGCAAACGTGTTGAAGTCCAGCTTTTTTCGACTCTCTTAACAAAAGCGCCAAAAGACAGAGGGTCGTGAAGGAAAGTGAAGTAATATCCTGCCATCTGCACTGTGAAAACATCACCGTGTTTCTTCTTCATTCTTTCCAGGAACTTGAAAGTATCTCTGCGAAATTCTATCACATGACCCAACCAAGGGATGAGACCCTTGTCGAGAGGGGGTTCTCCTGGTCTCTGCGTTCGGAAAACCCCAAGAAGGTACAGCCAAAGACCAAAGCTAAAAAAATGCTGAACAGGACCATCAGCAGCAGCTCCATGGTTGATTCGTCTGACAGCCACAGATAAAATGAGAGTTAAATCCACTTTTCTCATGTTAAAATTATTTTAGCTCCTCCCTCACAGATTAGACTTCTGATTCAGTCAGTGACCTTATAATGGCTTAAATTAAAGCCGCAGTCAAATCAACACGGTGTTTCATATGTTGCCTGTCTCTCAGGAGATTCACACATCCCTCTGGATACCACACATGTTCAAACATTGTCACTGCAAAGTAAACAAGTACTGTATATATGTACCATTGGACTTGTACTTTTATTGTGAGATATTACAGTTGGAGATTACCCAGAAACCAATGATTCACAGATGCAAGACATTGCCCTGTGGATCTTAAATCTGTGCAACCTGATTTAATGCTCAGTTACTTTAATCACCTTCCATGCATGCACAAAAGTTGCTAATAATACTTTGTATTTTAAACTGTCTATTCTTCTTAGCAAACTAGTTATCTGTCTGTACACATTTTGTACATTTCTTCTGATGAATACACTGTAAGTTGAGATTGATGCACTCGCTATTTTTCCTTGAATTTAAATAAACAAAACAGACGCTGAACCAGAGCGACTGACAAGTGATTCCAGAGCCCCATGTCTTTATATCAGTTTTTGTTTCTTGAGCTCTGGTTTTCACTGAATTATTGCAATTTTATATGTAAGTCACTGCATTCATGTGACAGCTCTTTCACCATCACACCAGACAAACTGTTCAGAGCTGCATGATGGAACAGTTGGTTAGCACTGTTTCCTTGTAGCATGAATGTCGCAGGTTAGATTTCCAGCTGGCTGGGGTTATTCTGCGTGGTGTTTACATGTTCTCCCTGTGTATGTGTGAATTTTCTCTGAGTATTCCAGTCTTCTCACCACACATTAGAAACCTTCATGTTAAGTTAAGAGGAAACTCTAAACTGTTGTCTGTATTGGTCATATTCAAAATCTTACTTCTAACCTACAAAGCTCTCAACATCCTAGCTCCATCTTATATTACAGATCTTATTCTTCCATATTTTCCTAACAGAGCACTTCACTCTCTGACTGCAGGCTTACTTGCAATTCCTAGAGTTTCCAAAAGCAAAATGGGAGGAAGATCTTTCAGTTATCAGGCTCCTCTCTTGTTGAACCAACTTCCAGTTTCTGTCCATGAGGCTGACACATTGTCCAGTTTTAAGACTGGGGTTAAGATTTTACTTTTTGATAAATCCTATAGTTAAGGTTGGATTGTTATGCTGCCATAGGCTTAGACTACTGGAGGACAAATTGACCACATTTCCTTAAATTAATTGTTAAAATTGAATAGTTTTTATTTGATGCTATTTCTGTCTTAACATGTGATTCTTGACCTGCCATTGTGTATCTGTTCCTCCTTCCTATCTTCTCAAACCCAGCCAGTTGAAACAGATGACTGCTTGTCTTTCTGCTGGAGGTTTTTTCCTCATGAAGGAGTTTTTCCTTTCCACTGTCGCCTTCATGCTTGCTCAAGATGAGAGTTCTTTGATTAAGCAAAGCAATCTGCTCCTCAGATAAATAATTTAACTTATAATTTTTTTATATATGAATGTTTCAGTGCCCTGAGATGACTTCTGTCGTGACTTGGTGCTATATAAATAAACCGAATTGAACTGAACTGAATTATTATGGACTGGAGATCTGTATATGGTGTATCCTGCCTCTTGCCCAATGACCCTTGGAGAGTTCCTCATGACCCTGAACGGAGACAACGGTGTTAGTAAAATAGGTGGATAGATAACTCTGTTTATTAAATGCCAAATATTTTTATTCTAGAATTTAAAACAGTTGTTACAACTAAATTGATAATGTAGATGATGCGTATACATCTGTACACGCATGCGTCTGCTTCAAGTTAAAAACATTTTAAACCTATACTTCTCATTTTTTAATAAGCTGACATTTAGAAGTGTTGTTTGATGAGTGCATAGTTTAGTTCTGACCAAAATGTGTTATATTATTGTTTAAATATGCAACAAAGTTTAAAACTAATAAAAAATTAGTACCAGCCAGCAATTTTACATTTGAATGAATCTATGCTTCAGTTATGACAGGGGAGGTTATTCTCCCTGAAAAAAAAAAGTACATTATTAAAAAGACTAAATCCTGCATGCAACGTATATTTTGTCAGCCGGTGGAATATTAGAGTTTAACTGCAATATCTTTTTATGACTTTTATGTTGCTTTTTGACCATTATGTTATGCAATTTCCACAATGAATTGACACAGAAAAGCACTCATTTGTGACCAGTGAAACTGGGCTGTAAATTTACAGAAAAGCGTGCTCTGAGTTTGTGAAGAATTCACATTTCTCTTTAATTGTGTGCGCAAGACTCAAGCAGAACCGTCATCTGTCTGTGTTGGGCTCTGTCTGCTTTGCCTCATATTTTTCCAGTTTCACACCCACCTCTTTTTGTTCTGTCCCTCATTCTCTTTCTCCCCGTGTTGTCCCTGCCTTCTTTTCAGGCTTTTAACCTACGTTTGTGCAGCCTGCCTCTTTTCTATGACTTCATTCCCTCTCCAGCTAATGCACCTCACTCTTTATTCAATCCCACATCTTTACCAGCCACACAAGTAATAAGATTTGTTGGGAAAAAAGTACATTTGTGGGCTGAAATGCTTGAGACAGCACATGTTACCCAGACAGAGGCCCCATGTGTCTGCAGATGATTTCGCAACTCAAGAGGTCACACAAAGGATAAGGGAATCATGAATATGTATGAAATATAATTTGCTTTCAAACAATGGCTTGCCAGTCTAAATACCTCCGCTGAGTACAGATAAAAGTGCAGAAAGTGACGGTGAAGCCATTCAATGCACCATCTACAACAGGCAAGATGTCAATTGCTCGTATTCTTTCAAAAGATTTAAACTATATCCCTTTAAAGTTTTGCCTGCGTTCTCACAGTCCCAACATAACTGAAAGTCTTTTAGACCAAAAAGGAGCATTGCAAGCAACACAACCCAGGGGTGTCTCCAAATCTAGCCTTTTGTCCAAATAAGAACTGGAAGTCTTTCAGCTCACTACAAAACGTTGTGAAATCTCCCAAAGTGACTGCTGCTCAGTGCTGACATGCAGGTGCCCAAACCTCTGCTTCCCCCCGCCACCTTGAGGACCTTCAGACTTTTGCACACTTCTATGAGCGTTGCTTGTTTCAACTTTTCCTGCCCACAGATGTCATTTTTAAAGAACTCCCCATCTGCAGAGATCTACCCAGGCTGGAGAGGAGAGACAGGAGGGATGCACGATCGAGTGGAGTAGGGGAGAATATAGAAGCAATATTTGAAATTATAATTTAGTTTTCTCCGCTCATGGAGCAGTGTAGAGCCTGGAGCTCAGTGCTGCTTACAGTTTACTATTTGTTATTTTATTCTCTGTCTCTGTCTTATTACAGGGCTCTTGTGATAAATCCTAAATCCTTTCCTAAGCTTCAAACACTCCTTGTGAAACTGCATGTCACGCTGATGTGTGTATGCGTTGGATTGACACAGTGTGTTCATATGGGTTTTACATGCGTGGGGTTCACTTGTTGGTTTAATTCTATGATCCCTGACAAGTTAAAAACTACTTGTTAAGGGTCGTTTTTCAACTAAGAAGAAAAAAGGATGGAAGATGGAGGCAGGCAAAATTAATACATTTAAGATTCAGTCGGCTTTGGCTTTATCATACAGAGTTGGGAAACAAATTTAGCCTCACTTTCCAACTTTTGAACCCTTTTTGGATGTATATCCCACAGAGATATTTCAGATTTATGTTGAGGTGCTGCCCAGGGCGAAGCATTAACTGAAGCACATCTGTCACAGAGTTAGAAATCATGGGCTTTTCTGCAGGAAATGTGAAGAAAATGTCAAAGATGAAACATAGGTAAAGGATGGAAGTAGAAAACGAAAGAAGACGCTGCCATCCCATTATTTTTATCAGAGGTTCACACCCCCTTCCCACACACCATTACGTCCACAGTTACTCTGGTCCCCATGATCTGGACCCGAACACAAAGATTATTGGGCTCTTCTTTAAATTCAAGTGGAGTTGTTGGGGGCACGTAGGGCACATGTTCTCTTTCTGCATCTCTGCAACATGCACACTCCAACTATAGCAGCTCCATTACCTAAATGGTGATTCAGTGGGGTCGGGGTAGCGGTCGGACGAACAGACGACAGCAAAGAGTGCAACAAAGAGAAGTGGTTCCCTTGCACAGTTAAAATGAGGAAACGCAAGGTCGGCACTAACCGATGTATTTCAGGATCCTTTGGTGACTTTCAGAGGGTTTAATGATCCTTTCAGCACTTCAGGTCATCCATGTAAGTGGCTGACTTGTTGTACATGGAGCCAACGTGACCCTTCATCCTCAAACGTTCTGGATGAGGGCTACTGGTGACCATAACCGTCTCCCATCGAGATTACTGAAAGGTGAAGGCTTTCTACCCAATTCAGATATGCAACTGCCAAATTCCCCCAATGATGATCCTGGGTGCTCATTCTGATTGAGTCAAACAGAGACTAGAAAAGTCAGTGGCACAAATGTAAAGGTGACCAGTCAGATCGTTGGGCCCATGCTCCAAAAAATTAAGAACCAAGACAGGAAATTCAAAAAAATCAAGATGGCAGAAAAAGCACCAGCACAAGCAAACAAAAATTATCAGATCCCTCATTATGTCCAAAAACAACTAGATCCTGGCTTCACATCAGATGATCCAGTGGATATCTTCCTCACATTCTATCCCAAGTCCCTCAGAGATGCCATACTGGAAATGTCCAATCTCTATGCCGAACAAAAAGGGAAAAGACTCAACCTGACTCCTTTCACAGAACCCAAGACCTTCAAGAAGACACCCAGAGGAAATGCTGAATATCTGGTTGAGGCAGAGAAGCTGATTGTAAGGTGGAATGACAGCAGCATGGTCACTGTGGTGTCAAACATGGAAAGGGAGTTCATCAAAACTGAGGCAAAGAGGTGGAACAAACAAAAACGGACCATGGACAAGGTCAGAGAGCCCAAGTGTATCCAGGATTACAACACACACATGGGAGGAGTGGACCTGCATGACCAGTTTGTCAGCCGCTACAGAGTCAACATACGGTCCAAGAAGTGGTGGTGGCCATGCTTCAGCTGGGCCCTGAACAGTGCCATGGTGAACAGCTGGTGCTATTACAGGTACACAAGGCTGCATGTTATTTAGCAATATCACAATCGTGTTTGTGATGTTTGACATGAGGTGATCGCTAGTGCTCTTCATTTGACAAGAGCAACAGTGATGATATCCAGACCAACATCACAAACTCAAGCATGATATTGCTTTTACAGAACATTCTACATATGGGGCTTGACACTGTAGAAAGGAGGATATTGATAATTCATCAATAGCATCATAAATGAACAAAAACATGGCATATTCATAAATCTATCATGCTTGTTTTTTCATTTATTTAGAACCTGGAAAAGTGGGCAGAAAGATCTCCTCTCCTTCCATAGGCTGGTAGCACAGACCCTCATGTGCCATGGAACAAAGCGAAGTAGGCAGGGTAGAAGATCTTTAATGGCTGTGGCGATAACTGATGCCACCAGGTTTGATCATTTCAACCACTGGCCCTGCAACACTGGTAGCAGGTACAAGCGATGCAAAAACTGTGGCGGACGCACATCGTTTGCATGCGAAAAATGTGATGTGCCACTACATTTGGAGTGCTTCAAGAAGTACCACACTGAGTAGAACATCCATAAAAGATGATGGAATGTATGGGATGAAATATATACATATATCTGTGTTATTAGAGGTTATAAGACAAAAACACTGTTCGTTGAAGTTTTGATTACAAAGTTACAAAATTCGAGTCTACAGACGAATAAATTAGGAATAAAAAAAAGTTCAAATTGTTTGTTGTTTGGAATTTTATACAGGAGGAACCTGAGGCTCCAACTTTTTGTTATTATTTATTCTGACTACATTATTATTTTGTTATTACTATATTATTATTAGTTCTCTGCTATGAACAGGTGACAGTTGACCTAGTGACAAGCTGTGTAACTACTGGCAACAATTGTTGCCAGTCATAAAAATGCCATTTTCTTCAAATCAAAATAAAGAATGATGAAAATAAATACATAACGTGATTCAGAAGGACCCAACTGATAAAATGATATGCCTTTCAACTCTGAAAAAAATTGGGGCTTAAATGGGTTAATTCATGATCACATTCTGGAGAAGAACTTAGACCTCATGTGTCTTACAGAAACTTGGCATAAACCGGATGTGTTCAGTTCTCTGAACGAAGCGTTTCCCTCTGGATACAGTTGTCTGCAGGGAGCCCGCAGCACTGGCCGTGGTGGTGGTGATCTGGCTGTAATCTACCGCAATAATTTAAAATTGTCTCATCTGGTTTCTTAGGACTTTTCTTCTTTTGAATGTCTGGCCTTCAGCTTCAAAGTCCCACTTCTGATGTTTCATTTAACTCAGAGATACATGACCTCCTCACTTTATTCTGCACCTCCCCTATGAAGACCATTTTTCTTGGCGACTTAAATATCCACATGGACAATTCCTCTTTACCTCTGGCAACATATTTTAAGTCTCTTCTGGACTCTCTTAATCTCACTCAACACGTTGACGCCCCTACGCACAGTAGGGGGCATACTCTGGATTTGGTGATTACAGACCCTGTACTCATCAATAACTTATCTGTATATGACCTGGGTGTCTCAGACCACAGGGTCATCTCCCTGGAAGTGCCTTCTTCTTCGCCTGCTTCAAACCAAAACGACCTATCCAGTTCCGTGACTTTAAAAACATTTCCCCTGATGTTCTGTCTACTGATCTTCACGCCCTGACCGCTGTCAATCATTCATCTGCAGATGACTCTGTGGATTACTACAACCGATCTCTCCAAGAGCTTCTGGACCTACATGCTCCCTTGAAGACAAGGCTGGTGTCTTTCTCCCGTTCAGCCCCCTGGTACACTGGTGAGCTGCGCAAGATGAAGGCAACTGGCCGTGCTATTGAGAGACGTGTAAAATCATCTGGTCTCTCTGTACATAAGCAGGCATATAAAGAACATCAGAAAGCGTACGCCTATTCTCTTAAAGAAGCACGCTCCAAATATTATTCCAACATCATCAACACCTGCCCTGGAAACTCTAAACAGCTCTTCTCCACAATAACTCATCTGCTTAATCCCATTAAACAAACTCCTGAGGACTCTGCTCAAAAATGTGACCTGTTCCTTTCATCATTTAAAAACAAAGTTGACACTATCAGATCTCAGCTCCACAACCTCCCTGTTCTCAGTGTGCCATCTACCCGTCTGCATTCTGGGTCCCTGAGCAGCTTTGATGAAGTTGTTCAGAGTGAAGTGGAAGCCATCATCAAGAAAATGAAGCCTTCATCCTGCGCCCTGGATCCTTTCCCCTCGTCTCTCATAAAATACAATCACTCTGCAATAAGCCCATTAATCACTCAAATAATAAATCAGTCTCTACAATCTGGTCATGTTCCACTACCTCTAAAAACTGCCATCATTAGGCCTCTTCTGAAAAAATCCAATTTGGATCCCGACATTTTTTCTAATTACCGCCCAATTTCACACCTCCCTTTTCTGTCTAAAGTGCTGGAAAAAGCAGTTGCTGCTCAGCTGCAGGACCACCTACAGCAACACTCCCTGTATGAGAAGTTCCAGTCTGGATTCAGGGCAGCTCACAGTACTGAGACTGCATTGCTGAGAGTTACCAATGATGTCCTCATGGCTGCTGACACTGGTTCTCCCTCCATCCTTGTCCTCCTTGACCTCACTGCAGCCTTCGACACTGTGGACCATAGTATCCTCCTCCACCGTCTTCATGTGGAGGTCGGTCTCTGTGACACTGTCCTGGACTGGTTCAAATCTTTCCTCTCCGATAGGCTGGAATGTGTTAGTCTTGGCAACGCCACGTCCCAGACAGTCTGTGTCTCCTGTGGTGTCCCTCAGGGGTCAGTTCTGGGGCCCCTGCTGTTTTCCCTTTACATGCTGCCTTTAGGTCAAATTATTAATCAGTTCAACATTTCTTTTCACTGTTATGCCGACGATACACAGCTTTACATCAGGACTGGAGCCTCCTCATCTTCCCCATTGTCATCTCCATCTTCACTCACTGCCCTCTCTGCCTGCCTGGAGGAAATAAGGGCATGGATGAATCAGAACTTTCTTCAATTAAACTGCTCCAAGACTGAGGCCATACTGATTGGCACCCCTCACCAGGTACAAACATCTACTATAACAACAATTTCCTTTTCTGGACAAGACATCCCCCTCTCCACCTCTGTTACAAATCTTGGAATAAAAATGGACTCTCATCTTACATTTGAAAATCACATTAAGCTTCTGTTTAAAACTTGCTTCTTCCATCTTCGAAACATCTCCAGACTTCGCCCATCCCTAACTTTTTCCGATGCTGAGAAGCTCGTCCATGCTTTTGTCTCCTCCAGGCTCGACTACTGCAACTCCCTGTTTATTGGAATCCCTGGTAAATACCTTCAGAAGCTTCAATATATTCAAAACAGTGCAGCAAGGATTTTGTTGAGAGTTCGTAAATTTGAACATATTACACCCATTCTCCATAACCTTCATTGGCTTCCTGTCGCCTACAGAATTCAGTACAAAACTGCTCTCATTACACATCAATGCTTACACGGAACTTCACCAGATTATCTAAAGGACATTCTTGCACCATACTCATCCACCCGGTCTCTACGGTCACAGAACAGTCATCTACTTCACATTCCGAGAACCAAATTAAGGACCATGGGAGACCGGGCTTTCAGTGTGGCTGCCCCCCGCCTGTGGAACTCTCTTCCTGACTGCCTAAGAGCTCCACAGTCACTGGTTGACTTTAAGAGCGGCTTGAAGACCTTTCTTTTTAACCAAGCATACTCTGCCTCCTCATGATTCTATCTTTGATCTTAGTTGATACTGTTATTGATTTTACTTGTTTTATTACTTGTTTTATTGACATTTAATTCTGTTGCACTTTGTAGCACTTTGAGATTTTCAGTAATGAAAAGTGCGTTATTAATTGAATTTTTTATTATTATTATTATTATTACTTTCAAAGAACTGTCAATTAAGCAAAGGACAGTCAAAGAACTGCCAAAAACTACCAGCAACAACAAACTACCATAATATGAGGTCCGGATTGGGGGGTCCTGGACTAAAATGTAGCAGCACCCAATACAGTCTTGTTGGATGCTGGAGCTTGCAAATGCTGAGCACGTTCTCTAAAGAGGGAGAGAGAATGTGGTCAAACTGTCTGAAGTCACCAATGTCAGCAGTCCAGTGGAAGTGTCATCCCACATTGATATGTGAGGATCTTTCAATGACCTTAGTGTCGTGATCAAAACTACAGTTTGCTCTGATAAAAACATTGGCCCTCATGCACAAACCGTTCGTACGCACAGATTTGTTCTTATACTGTGCGTACGAGTGATTTAGGATCATTTGTGGCATTCAACAATGTTTTCGTATCCTATGATTTTTTTTCAGATACGAACAAAATTTACGTGTGGTCCCGACCTGTCGTATATTTTACGAGGAGTCGGTCTGCTGTTATCCAGACGGCCTTTTCTCCACTAATAACTTTATATTTCGTTATTTAGAAAATATTTTGAGTTTAAAAACAATTAAATGCAACCACACATATTGGTTTAATTAAAGCGGCTTCAACACCCCCCCCCCACGTCCACCACCTTGCGCCACCCGCGCGTGGCCCCCCGCGCCACTCATGTCGACCACCGTGTGCCACGCAACGCGCCCCCCGCGCCACGCGCCCCCACCCCGCGCCACTCATGTCGACCACCGTGTGCCACGCAACGCGCCCCCGCCCGCGCCACTCATGTCGACCACCGTGTGCCACGCAACNCTGCAGCTCCAACGCTTGGTCTTCAACCTTCATCCAAGGGTCGCCTCCTCTGCGTCAATCGAGGGATCCCCTCTACATGCTGATTATGAAAACAATTGTTGCTGATCAATCAACAAAACTAATCGTTGTGGAATTACCGCTGTGGATTATAAGACTTTGCTTTCCAAGGGATCACAGACTTTGTTTTCCAAGAGTTAACAGACTTTGTTTTCCAAAGGATTAAAAGCTTTTCGCAATGGGATTACCTCCGAACAGTATGGAATTTCCAAAAACTTTATGGGATTATAATTTTTGATTTTTCTTTTCCACTTACTGGATTGCTTCAAGATCAAAGACAGTTCAAGGTTTCCTTTCGTGTTGGACCCCATCCCCAAGGACTGGCGATGGCTTCCAAAAGGGGGGAGATGTAGTGGACCTACCCAGGGTCAAACTAAGGTTTTTGAACTGTCCAGTGATGACCTTTACTGACCTCTCAGTAAAGCAAGACATTTACTACAAAATCATTCATTTAGCTGTAATCTGATAAATATAGTCACCAAAAGAGACTATTTCTATCTTTGATTTTAGGCTGATGTGATCAAAAGAATAACTTTTGTCATTTTCATGATGTGTGCTTTTAAGCTGTGTTATTCTGTAAGAGTATTACTGTGTTCACTGCTGTGTTAAAGGTGAAGTCTCGGGTCACAGAGACCGGACGGTTTTGTTTAGAAAGTCAGAAGACAGTAATCCGTTGTTTTTCATGAAAGGGCTCCAGCTTGCTGTGTCTTTTCCTAAACAAATCTCTCTCTGCTGCTGGCTGTAACCTTGGGTCTGATAAGGCAAGTGAACTCCTCTCTAAGTCTCTTTTTAAGTTCTAACTGGGCGGAAACGCTTCAGAGTTTGCTGGGAGCTTCGAAAGAGATGTGAACCTTCCCAAAGGGCTGTGGTACGCTTGGTCAAGAGCTAACGACCTTCGTCATCCAGCTGGGACTGATAACTTGCTGTTATGAGTCCACTTCGAATGAGCGTAAGCTCAAACTTTGTTATTCCTTCCTGGAATAATTTATCTTGAGCCAAAAAACCACGATTGCCACGGCTTCTGCCGACGAAAGCGAGTATCACCGACACCGACAAGGTAAACACGCGTGGAGTCCAGCTTGGACTTGCGGGACCGACGACTCGTCAGTCTAAAGCTGATCACAGTTCTTTACCAGAACCAAGGCGGACGTCTTAAGGTAAAGGAGCAGCTGTTTGCTGATGGAGGTGTGATGATATCTTAGCTGGACGCGTACGGAAGAGTGTCATCTGGTTTCATAAATGCAAGATAAACTTCCTCTCTTAAAGACCGTGTAAAGTGAATTTAATTTTCTTCAATAAACATTATAAATGTCGTAATTGTAATCTTGTAAATGAGTAAAAAGTCTCAAAATTGTAGCTCAATTAATTTTGGAGTTATAGATCAAACTGTGTATAAACACATTTCTCTTTCAGGATTTTTTAGGCGTGGTTTAAATGTGACCGCGTTTCGTCACGCGGTCACAAGCCCCACCCCCTGCAGCTCCAGCCGTTATAAATGCGTTCTTCGGTGGAGCCGTTCACTCGCTACCGACCGTCTCCCTCCAGTACTGGCGTGCTGCTGGAGCGACCACATGCCACCTGCACCTCCGCGCACCTCCGCCCCCCCCCCCGCGCGCGCGTGGTGTGTGGCGATCAGACCCCGCATGCATGTGACCGGGTCGCGCGCGCGCGTGTGTGTGTGTGTGTGAGTGAGAGGCGATCAGACCCCGCATGCGATGTGACCGGGTCGCGCGCGCGCGCGTGTGTGTGTGTGGCGATCAGACCCCGCATGCGATGTGACCGGGTCGCGCGCGCGCGCGTGTGTGTGTGTGTGTGGCGATCAGACCCCGCATGCGATGTGACCGGGTCGCGCGCGCGCGTGTGTGTGTGTGTGTGGCGATCAGACCCCGCATGCGATGTGACCGGTTCGGACCGCGAGTCCGCTCATCTTCTAAAATAGCGCTGATTATAACAGCGGAGTTATGTGTCCTCAACTTTAAAAACATAACCAGAGTTGTTAGTGCACTAAAAACAGCGTAACTCTTGGAAAAAGGAGCTGCTGGAAGCCAGAACTCAGATAAAAACAGAGCAGGTGGATCTCTGCTTCCCCCGTATGCCTCCCCACACAGCTCAGCTCTGAAGGGGGCTGGACATGGCGCAGTACTGCGCTGAAACCACGCCCACGTGCGACACGCCCCCAGCGTTCTAGAGCAAGGCAAAATCATGTATTTTCATGATTTTTGACACTTAATTTTATAAGGAAAACAATGTTTTTAATCAGTCAGATTTATATGGGTGATTAATAACACATATTTATGCCATGTGACAAACTAAAAACACAAATTTAATTTCACTTTACACGGTCTTTAACCTCCCAATTCTTCTTAAATCTCTCCTCCTATTCTTTCCCCTCTCAATCTAAGCTGGAAACTAATTAAGTTTAAAGAGCCCACAGACTAAATATGTTAACATCCAATATTGAAGTCTGTTGTGTTAAATTTAAGTGTGCTGACGTATTAATTTGAAAGAAAGTGAAATCATGTCAATCAAGTGTAATAATGTTGATTTTAGTTGATTTATTTTAAATAAATGGTAGTGTCTCCTGGCATACCAAACTAAAATCACCGTTTTCTGTCACTTAAAGAGCGACTAAACGGGCTCTGGGTCTTTAACTCCTCCCCAAGTTCAAATTCAAAAACTTCACCAATATGGGCGTTCCGATAGACTGCAGAGGCACCGCCTAGAGGAGGAGAGGAGGTGGGGTTAGAGCGAGTAGGTGGGTGTGGCCAGGACCGTGACATGCAGCTAGCATTAGCATAATATATGCAGCATGGAGAGTGACCAAAGCGACACCTCTAGTTTTGTCAGCGAGGTGGAGGAGGTCTATGACTTTTCTCCACTTTCCTCACCAGAAGAGGAGGAGGTAGAGGTGGAGGACTTTTCTCCACCTCCATCACCTGAAACTGAGGGAGACTTGGAGCAGAGCTCAATTGGCCCTGAGCCTTATCAATTTGAGCCCCTGGCTTCAGGCCCTGACGCTGTTGAAGAATCTGGTGGTGTGGAACGAACGGGTCCAGCATCTGAGTGGTAAATTTATATTAACATAGGCTAATGTTCAAAGCAGTAACAAATTATTTTTTTAAAATAATTTAACTATCTCAAGTAAGACGTATGTATCCACATTGTACAGAAATAAATAAAAAAACCTCTTTCAACAGGTGTACCTGTGGTCACTGCAGCTTCCTCTCACCTGTAGAAAACGTTTGTTGTAGGGAGACGCCAAAGGTATAATTATGAATAATTTAGTACTTCCTAAAGCCCTAATAAATATACTATATATTAATAAAAACATTAATTAACCTGGTCTTGAATACAGTACACTGTGCATTTCATTGTGTTAAAAGCCTTTCTCAATATTTTCCTGGGATGTGAATTACTATGGGTATGCATTATATATATCTCATTACTCTACCAGTAAACTCTACACTTGTTATGTAAACACTAGACCTCTGTATTGATATACATTTCCAAATCATACATAAAAGTCAAAATTCAAAGTCAACTTTATTGTCCAAACAGCAATATGTACAGAACATACACAGGATTGAAATTGCATTTCTCTCAGATGCATGGTGTAACAAACATTTAATAAACATTTTTACATCTCTGCAATTTTTACAAAGTCATGTGTAAATTTAATATAAATTCTAATTGTTTGAAGTGTGCCAATATTAAATGTTGTAAAACAAAAGAAACGCAGTGCAATAATCATTTAGAGAAATCCAAATTGTACATTAATAAAAAAGTTATAGGAAGCATACACTTTTTAAACGTTAAAATTAAAAAGTTTGCTGTACTTGAATTTATGACTTATAAACAAATCCCTTTCTGACATAGGTTATGGCCAGATGTGAGGAGATGGGTGTTGACACCTGTGTAACAGACCACCCTGGTTTTGAACCCATTGCGCTAAATCCCCACGTGCTGCAGGCAGTTTATGGGGAGTACCTGCAGTACTTTGGTGAAATGCAGGAAAGCATGTTGAACAGGTTAGTAACATGAGGAGCCATTAATATCTTTATGACTCAGTGTATTTTACACACATACTGTTAACATCTCTATTTCAGCCGTTACAGACACCTGGCATACAGGAATGTAGTTCGTTGGATCTGGGGATATTTGGGACGTCATATTCGTGTGGTAATCCCATCCTGTGTGGTCACACGAATCAGGCAGGAGTTCCCAGAAGATGGACCATACACAGGATTCCTTCCTCCACTCCACTTTTAATTATTAGGTAACGGTTAATGCAGAAATTTTCAACAAGAATGCTAGGGATTTTTATTAATAGAACACAGTTGCAAGAGTAAGGCATTTCATGGATTTTTCTGATACAGATTGTTTATTATAAATATGTATTAATTTCTTTTTCACAACAATCTTTTTCTCTCATGTTTCATAAAAAAATCGTGACCTGTGTCTGCTCACTGCCTCCTTCTTGTCTGGTTTCAGAAATTCAGCACATAATGTTGGAGGTACTTTAATTTGATCCGCGAACTTCTGGTACTGCAGAGGGTCTTCCACAACCTCATCGAACAGCAGCCCCATCAACTTCTCAATGTAGCCTTCATAAAAAATTTACAATTACACAATTTGTACAAATAAAAATGCTATGCTCAATTCTAAAATTACATACCTGTTGTTGGTTTTGTCTTCATGGGTCTCACGGTGTAGTCTCCATGCTTATATTTAGGATAAGCAATGCAGTATCTCAGCTCTACCACGTTCTACCAAAAAATTGAACAAATTCAATAAACACATGTAGGGGGAACTGCCACTAGGTGGGGCCCCTGCCTAGACCCTGCATAGACTTTTTCACAAGGTTATCCTACTCCAATGTTATTACATTTACCTGCACAGCATTCCATGGTAAGAGAAAACCACATTCTTTGGTGCAAATTTCAAAAGTAAACTATGGAAAGCCTCGATTGATGATGTGTGGTACTGTGGGCTCATCTTCTGTATGTCTGTCAGTGACAATAGACTCCACTTTCAGACCTCTTTGCTCCAGCACTGAGAGACTCCTTTTAAATCCCTCCTTCTCCATTCGCACACTGTTGCCAACTTCATTGCTCTGTAAAAAAAAAAAAGAAATTTTTTTTAAATAATGTATACTGTACTAAATATGAAGTGATACACTGTAGATGTTTTTCTTACTTGAACTAGTTGGATGTCTATTATGCAATTTGCAACAAGATCCATCATGGTGTAACTTCCATATTTTGCACAGTGCCCTGGAAGTATTTGATTCTATGTTTAGGTTTTTTACATGATATCCTCTACACAAAGTGTAAAAGGTTAATAGGAGTACCAGTAAGAAATAAAACCTGAAAATACCTGGTGAATCAGCTCTCATGTCACCACCAAGTGTCAAAGACCCACGAGCCCTGGCCTCGTTGATGTAGTTATCCTGCTCCAGCTTCCACTGCCAAAAGACTGTGGGGATGAGGAGGGTTTTTTGATGTTTGTGGAAGCACGTCTCAGAGATTCCCTGGATTTTGAACTCATCATGGACCTTAAAAAAAAAAAAAGTTTTTATCACCTTACAATCAAACATAATTGAAAAACATTACTGTTTTCTTACCTTATTGATTTGACGAAACGAGGACCCAGTGAATAGTACAGCTGCACAGAGCTGAAGGTTGCCTGCTGGGATGTTTTTAACCAATGGCTGACTGGACCACTCATTGGTGTGGTCACATCTACTGCACCGTTGTTTCACTTTTAAAAGTGTTCCAATTGTAGTTTTTTCAACTACACAGCTGTGTGTACAGACAGGACACTTCCAGAAAAGCTCAAGCAGCTGTTCTTCGAAAACAATGTATTTTTTTGCTTTGTGGGCTGGGAGGGGGACTTCATTGATGGAACTATGTAGCAATAAAGACAAAAAAAAATTACAGCTGAACTATACATAAATTATGTTACCAATTGTTTAACTTACATTGAACGGTGTACAGTAATCTCACTTCCATCCAGATGGTAAGAGGAATCATCGGCCGGCACCTCGATTCTCTTTCTTTTAACTGGTGTCGAACTTGCACGTGGACACTCTGGGAATGGCATCTCCATGAAGGACCCAGTATCACATGACACACTCCTGCCTGTTGGTCGTGTTTGTGTGGCTATTAAAAAAATAAATAGCTTTAAAATTATGTCTCTACTTACACATTCATAATAAAATTCTGACTGGGACTTTTTTACAAGATTTTATAAGAATCATTTAGAAATAAAGACGTGTAGTAAAGGAAAGTTTTTAATAATAAATATGTAAGAATAATTCACCTTTGCTTCTCCTAGGAGGCTTCATGTTGGCCTGAACACCGAATGATTTAGTGATTACAGGTTCAGTCTGACATCCCATTTCTCGTGTTAGTTTGGGCTGTATTTTTTGCTGTAAAAAACAAAAATAAATATTTATTATGTCAATTTCAATTTATTCACTCAAGTATTTATGATGATATTCAAACGTTGTGATATTAACAAGGTTTGATCATAATCATTTCATGGCTACAGATTATTAATTAAAAAAACAGTGATATTCATTCACCAACTAAAAATTTCATAAATACCTTTGATCCATAACATTTGCACAACAATCAAATGAACAACAGTTCATCAAGAGCTGTTACATTCAACCTGCTAACATTGGCAACATCTAAACATATGTCCACGTCTCAATTTTTTTTGGATGCTGCAGTCTTCCATAACATAGTTTATTTTGATAATATTAAACACTACATTTTTTGCATTGAAATGTAATTACAACACAAACTAGCAACAGCTAAAAATGCCACATCCATATTTATGTCCTGCCACAACTGAGACGCAGCAGCACCCGGACAAAACAAGAACTGTGTCCTACATTCTATTCGGCCACTAAATTAACAAAAAAAGAGAATGACCATTTAATCCCTAACACCACCTCAAATACACGGGCGTGTCACCACCGCATTTATACATAAAAGTAACCAAAATACCTAAAACTAACGACTCACCGTCTCGTGGTGGACACAAAACACATAATAAATTAATCCTGCCGCGTTAATTTGGCTTGAAACAGCGGTGTTCACTGCGGATTTGTCCAAGTAAGCACACAAACAACTAGCCACACAGAGTTAGCACCGAGTTCACCTATGACCCGGAAGATATCAAGATTCTATAGGCAGTCAACAGATTTAATGAAAAGTAACTAAAATGATACTAAAAGGAGTACTCACCTCTGAACGGATTGTATCCTGGTGGTCATCTACTGCACTCTTGTTTCTGAATTAAATGTCGATGCTCACAATGCTAATGCTATGTTTCTATGCTAGGCTACTATCGCTAACCAACTCCCGCGATCTTCAGGGGAGTGGCTATGAGTGAACTACTTTTATACCCACGGATCTTCAGGGGAGTGGCTACGCAAAACAGGATGTGACGAAATTGTGCCAAAATTAATGACTGTGCCAAACGTAAACTAATGGGAAAATCAGGGTGCAATACCACAGTTCAACCCATAGGACTACGAATACTCGTTTTTAGACCAAATATTGCCGATTTTAACTAATACGCACAAATACATGAAAAATAACTCAAAAATAGTGCTCAGAAACTTTTTAAACACATTCTAGGGAGTTTATCAGCTAAAAAAAGTTAAATTTGGGTTTAGTCGCTCTTTAATGGCTATGGTTATTTATCCATCACAAAGATCACAGAAATATTGAATAAACTGAAAAAGAAAAGAATCCGTGAATTTACTATTCAATCTGAATAAGTAGATTAATTAAGGATAAAGAGGTCAGCTTAATACTGACCCCTGTTAAAATCCTTTAGTTACATCTGGGTGACACTATATGTGTTTAAAGACACAATATATGGTCTCCCTCATGTTTACTACACCTGTGAAGAACGCTTTCAATCACGCCTGTCAAGGCCAATGAGGTTGTTGCATGTGTAAGGGAGGCTACGCCCCCTGCCTATAAGCAGGGGAGCAGGGCCTTCACCTGCTCTGCCCCTCACCTCTGGAACGCCCTACCACCAGACCTTCAAAACACCACCTCCCTTTCTCTGTTCAAGACTGCTCTGAAAACACATCTCTTCAGACTAGCTTATCATTAACTTTACTAAATGTATTTTTATTATCTTGCATTTTATAACCTTTATGTATTTTATATTTCAATTTGTCGCTGATAATGTTTGATCTGTATTATACTGTATTGGTTTGTTAAGTGTCCTTGGGTGTCCTGAAAGGCGCTTTTAAATAAAATGATGATGATTATTATTATTATTATTATAAAACATGCAGCACACCTCATTTCCTCATCTGCAAGCACTTCACCGAGCTTTAATAAAGCATTGGAGGGGCCAACTCGTGTTGCACCTTGTTCCCCTCCTTAAGGGAACATTGGTTATGGTGCATAACCTCCAGTTCCCTTTCAGTCGGGTCACTGCGATGCAACCGAATCGTATGGGAACATACCATCATGCCCCGGAAATGCATAAACAGAGTGTAGGCCTTATTTTGCTGACAGCAAGAGCACGTTCAACTCTTTCGTGACGAAAGTACAGCTTGGGTGACGTCACATGTTGTGACATCCAAGCTTTAGAATTTAATGAATGTGTTGGGAGATGTCCAATTAGCAGCTGAACATATTTCTGCTATAGGAACACCCCTGAACAGGGCCCAGGATGTGGCCAGGCCTCTGGTTTGGTGAGCATGCACCCCACTGGGTGCTGGTTTGTCCTTACAGCTGTAAGCTCTAAAAATAGCCTCAGTGACCCAGTGGGAGAGGCGTTGTTTTGACAAAGCTTTTCCTTTAACAGGATTAGCAAAGCATACAAACAGCTGCTGAGTCTTACGCCAGCTCACCGTCTTCTCCATGTAAATACGCAATGCATGTACAGGACAGAGAGCGTTCATGCGCTTCTGTTCCTCAGTGATCACTGGAGTTGGAGGAAAAGCTGAGAGCTGAAAAGATAAGCTCTTATATGAAATAGAGGGGACCTTTGAGACATAGGCCGGGTTCGGGCGTAATGTCACCTTAGAGCCGTCATGTACAAACTGAGTGCACATCTGATGTACAGAAAGGGCATGAAGGTCACCCACTCTCTTTGCAGAGCAAAGAGCCAGAAGGAGGGCAGTTTTATAAGATAAAATATCTATATTCACGCTCTCGAGTGGCTCAAATGCGGTGTCAAGGTCACCCTAAGGCCTAATCCCACATACATCCCCAAGGTCTTGACTTTAAACCATAGGAGTCTGGACTTTGATCTCTCCTCCTTCCCACCTGCTCCTGTCCTCACTCAGGAACAGGAAAGGCTGAAGGCTCTCTGCCCCGTGAGAGCTTTACGCACTTACATGCAGAGAACAGCCGAATGGAGAAAAACAAATCAACTGTTTGTGTGCTTTGCAGCACCTGCTACCGGAAAGGCCCTATCAAAACAACGCCTCTCACATTGGGTGACTGAGGCCATTAAAAGGGCGTACAGTAGCAAAGGTCAACAGGTGCCCTCTGGAGTGCACGCTCACTCTACTCGGGGCTTGGCCACTTCGTGGTCACTGTTCAAGGGTGTACCAGTTGCAGACATTTGTGCTGCGGCGAACTGGAGCTCAATAAACACTTTTGCAAAGCATTACAGTTTGGATGTTACTGCGTGTGATGTCACTCAGGCTGTCCTTTCTAACACACAGTAGAAAGTAGCCTTGAGATGCCTGCTGGTCAAGGGCAGACGTTCACACTAGCATGCATTTTACTGAGCATTTCAAGGGCGTGAATGAATTACGTTCCCATAGCATATGTTGCACCGAGAGAACATGACTGAAAGGGAACTGAAAGTTATGCACCATAACTCATGTTCCCTGAAGGAAGGGAACGAGGTGCAACATATCTGGCCCTTTCAATGCTGAAAGCTCGGTGAAGTGCATTTTGGAGAAAGATGGATGGGCGTCAGCGGCTTAAATACCCAGAGGGCGGGGCCTCTGACGCAACGCTGACGCCCTTGCTGTAATGGCGTGAATGTATTACTTCAGGTAATCGCGCGGGGGCGCAATTCCCATAGCATATGTTGCACCTCGTTCCCTTCCTTCAGGGAATGGTGCATAACTTTCAGTTTTTAACCCAGCAGTTATATATAACAATGAGACTAATGATAAACTACAAAATACATTTTTAAACGAGTTCACTGCACTTGAATTCACGTCATACATTTATTGACTTTTTATATTAAATGTTTTCATACTCTTTTTGATTTTCTCATAGGAATTATTCACTTTTTGCAATGAACAATGGTATTATGTATTGTGGGTATTTAGAGGCTCTGATGGTTAGTTGTCTTCAGGTCCAGATGGAGGCCTGTCTGTCCTACATTACATTTTTAAACGAGTTCACTGCACTTGAATTCACGTCATACATTTATTGACTTTTTATATTAAATGTTTTCATACTCTTTTTGATTTTCTCATAGGAATTATTCACTTTTTGCAATGAACAATGGTATTATGTATTGTGGGTATTTAGAGGCTCTGATGGTTAGTTGTCTTCAGGTCCAGATGGAGGCCTGTCTGTCCTGATAATAGCCTCAGGCAACAAGTTTAGTGAAACTCAGTTTCCCAGGCATTCAGTGACCTGCTGATCAGTGAATAACCACTAGATGTCGCCCAAGTGCTACAGATACTGGCTCATTTAAAATACTCAGTACATCCTTTCTGTAAAATTTCTATGGTAACGTTTAGTGATGCTTTGAGGCCTGAGCTGACCAACCTCCTTCCTCTTCTTTTCTTTGTTTTCCTTTTGAAAACAAAAGTTATTTTAGGACAGCACTCCCACACCATTGCCCACCTGGTTTTGCAGATATCCAAGGACTGAAATTGCATGGTAGTAAAATGCCCTTGTCAGTATAAAATGCTGATGCTGGCAAAATTCATGCAGCCTGTCATTTAACTCGTCACGCTGACATCTTTGCATATTCGTCTCCCCCTTATATTTTCATTAGTCCTTCCTCTCTAGACTCTTCTCTGTTCAGTATGTAGTTTATCAACTTTCTCCTTCAATGCCTCAATCTTGATGCGCAATGATTTAAAGCGTGCCCTATTTTAATAACCTGAGTGTTTTTCTGTTGCCAGAAAACTGCACTGATGCTTTGAAGCGTTCTACAGACCATGAACGGAGGGGGGAAGCAGTTTTGAAGTGGTAGCGCTGTCAGTGTGTGAGAAAAACCATGAATTTAATCAGGAGGATATTGCAGTGACACCCTGCATTCTCGTTGATTCTTTCCACAGTACACAATGAGAACCTTAGAGGACAGAATTAAATAAAAAGCTGAAACTGGAGCAGATCCACAAGCAACTAAAGCCTTTGACAGGTATTTTAGTTTGTTTTCCCCACACAGGAACCTAAATGAACATCAAACACCATTACACAGACAGACTGGCATCCACCTGGGCCTGGTGACATTTTCTCACACCAGTTCAGACAACTTGATTGTTCACTGAAAAACATTTAGCCTTTTGACTGTTCTCCTTCCCTGCAGCTGTCTGTTTGTTTAGGGCATTACTATTTTAGCTTGTTGGCTACATAATTAACTGATTGTGTATTCCAGATTTATACTTCAACTTTACCTTTAATCATACTTTATATGAGATTACATACAAAGCTAACCATCCATCTGATGTCACGTTTGAATAAAATAAATAAATAAATAATATATATATACTATATATATATATATATATATATATATATATATACAAGCCCAAAACCAGAAAAGTTGGCACGTTGTGCAAATCGCAAATAAAAACAGAATACAATGACTTGCAAATCTTTTTCAACCCATATTCAACTGAATAGAATGCAAAGACAATATATTTAATGTTCGAACGGAGAAACTTTATTTTGTTTTGCAAATAACCATTAACTTAGAATTCAATGGCAGCAACACATTGCAAAAAAGTTGGCACAGGGACATATTTACCACTGTGTTACATCGCCTTTCCTTTTAACAACACTCAGTAAACGTTTGGGAACTGAGGAGACCAATTTTTGAAGCTTTTCAGGTGGAATTCTTCCCCATTCTTGCTTGATGTACAGCTTAAGTTGTTCAACAGTCCGGGGTCTCCGTTGTCGTATTTTACGTTTCATAATGCGCCACACATTTTCAATGGGGGACAGGTCTGGACTGCAGGCAGGCCAGGGGAGGACCCGCACTCTTTTGCTACGAAGCCACGCTGTTGTAACACGTGCAGAATGTGGCTTGGCATTGTCTTGCTGAAATAAGCTGGGGCGTCCATGAAAAAGACGTCGCTTGGATGGCAGCATATGTTGCTCCAAAACCTGTATGTACCTTTCAGCATTAATGGTGCCTTCACAGATGTGTAAGTTACCCATGCCTTGGGCACTAATGCACCCCCATACCATCACAGATGCTGGCTTTTGAACTTTGCGCCTATAACAGTCCTGATGGTTCTTTTCCTCTTTGGTCCGTAAGACACGACGTCCACAGTTTCCAAAGACAATTTGAAATGTGGACTCATCAGACCACAGAACACTTTTCCACTTTGCATCAGTCCATCTCAGATGAGCTCGGGCCCAGCAAAGCCGGCGGCGTTTCTGGATCTTGTTGATGAATGGCTTTTGCTTTGCATAGTAGAGCTTTAACTTGCACTTACAGATGTAGCGACGAACTGTAGTTACTGACAGTGGTTTTCTGAAGTATTCCTGAGCCCATGTGGTGATATCTTTTACACACTGATGTCGGTTTTTGATGCAGTACCGCCTGAGGGATCGAAGGTCACGGGCATTCAATGTTGGTTTTCGGCCTTGCCCCTTACGTGTAGTGATTTCTCCAGATTCTCTGAACCTTTTGATGATATTACGGACCGTAGATGGTGAAATTCCTAAATTCCTTGCAATAGCTCGTTGAGAAAAGTTGTTCTTGAACTGTTCGACAATTTGCCCACGCATTTGTTCACAGAGTGGTGACCCTCGCCCCATCCTTCTATGTGGATGACTGAGCATGTCAAGGAAGCTGCTTTTATACCCAATCATGGCACCCACCTGTTCCCAATTTGCATGTTCACCTGTGGGATATTCCAAATAAGTGTTTGATGAGCATTCCTCAAATTTCTCTGTCTTCTTTGTCACTTGTGCCAGCTTTTTTGAAACATGTTGCAGGCATCAAATTCCAAATGAGCTAATAATTGCAAAAAATAACAAAGTTTACCAGTTCGAACGTTAAGTATGTGGTCTTTGCAGTGTGTTCAATTGAATATAGGTTGAAAAAGATTTGCAAGTCATTGTATTCTGTTTTTATTTGCGATTTCCACAACGTGCCAACTTTTCTGGTTTTGGGCTTGTATATATATGTATATATATATATATATATGTATATATATATGTATATGTATATATATATGTATATATATGTATATATATATATGTATATATATATATGTATATATATATGTATGTATATATATATGTGTATGTATATATATATATAAATATATGTATATATNTTACTTATAGGGCTTAGTGTATTTCTAGTTGGATGTTTTTTTTAGTTCGTATCCTAGATGTTATTACTTTTTTTCCCTCTTACATTTTGTTGTTGGATGGAACTGGGACCCTGTGTACATAATCTCTTTGTGGCCTGTAGGGGTGACAATACAGGGGGTCCCCGACTTACGAGCGCTACTTACGAGGTTCTGGACTTACAAGCTCACTAACGAACAGTAAATTTCTAAAGAACATACAGAAAATACAGCACTTTTATGTGTTTTTAGATGTAAGTGTGTTAACTAACCATTTGGAAACAAGTTTCTGAGCATGTTTATGAACTAGTATGAACGTTTGTGATGAAAAACGAGTGTTCGTAGTAGCGTTAGCATAAATTTTCCGACTTACGACCAAAAATCCGGACTTAGGAGCAACACGTGTTTCGGGTTCCGACATGCGAGATTTCGTCTTACGAGATAGTCGTAGTAACGGAACTAGCTCGTAAGTCGGGGACCCCCTGTATAAAGCTAAAATATATCAATATATTTTTTACTTTTATTGATATTTTTAAAAATTTAAGACAAATGAAAAGACCAGATTCTTGTAAAGAGAGGGAAAATGGTTTTTTAAATAAAAACAACAACAACTATGAACTATGTAAACCTATGTCATTTTAATTAAATATAGAAATAAAGCAAAAAAAAGTATTTGCAAAACAAATGACAGGAAAAGAGCTAAAGCTAGAACTTTTTTGTTGTTTGTACAACAAAAATTCAGTTTTATGTTAGTTTTGGTCATGACTTTACAGAGCCGCTGCCGAGGGATGTGGCTCCAGAACCACAGGTTGCAGACCCCTGGTCTAGACTGTAGAAGAATATCCATACTGTTGACCTGTTGACTGATTTTTCAGTTTTTGTTGTCAGCGTCAGGTGCTGTCCTTCTTATGAAGAGAAATGACAGACTGCTGTCATACCCTTCATCACACAAAAACCTTTATATTGTGCTGTTTATCCAACCCCCTCGCTCGGTGCTCTCCTCTTTATGCAGAATTACTCCCATCAATACCACTTCCTCTGTTCTGCCAGGATGAGTGGTACGTATGCTCGCTCACTGTAACACAAACAGTAGCTGAGGCATTGTCAATCCAAAAGAGCAGGGACCTAGTATCAAAGATGTCAGCAAGCTTTCTCTTTTAGCTCAGGATGTGTTTGATCTCAGACATGAGAAAAAGGTTTATGGGAGAGGGACTTGAAAATCCATATTGTCAAGATTTTTTATATTCACACATGATGCCAATACCACAAATGCATCCAAATATATACATGTTGAAAGCTAGTCTCAGTATTGGCAGCACTACACTGACTGAACATTATAAATACAAGGAAAAGTTTTGACAAGCCAGCAGCTTTCAAAACTTTTGCTCTTCTCAGGTGTTCATTTTACATCTAATCAGATGTATTTGTGTCACTGGGCTTTTTGCAGCGCATGTTAAAGATGTCAGAATCGTTTTAAGTTTCATTGTCCAGCCCTACTCTGATTGGTGCCTACACTTTCAATGTTCTTTAACTGCAAGTATACATAAACTAATAATATCTGACAGGTAATGTCAGCTGCATTTATTCAGCATCCTTTTGCCTGTTGCTCACCTCAGCTGGGATAAAACCCCTCATACTCCTGCAGATAAGAGAATAAACTGACAGAAAATAGAACTGTATCTGAGCTAGATCCACCTTATTCATTATATAAAGACATTACGAGGTGTGAGTATGAATACAATCTGGCCATGAAAGAAGCAGAGAGACAAATTAGTTTGCATAAATTTAAAGTTGAGGTGAGTAATGTAGAGGTATCTGCTTTACTTTTTTTTTTTTATCTTGCAGATTCAGATGTCTCATAGAAAAATGTTTGTAGGTCCAATCATTTTTTTATTTTAAATACTGTGACCTGTGAAAAGTGCACTCAGTGGCTGTATACCAGTTCAGTAAATCTGAGATGTGTTCAGGGAACAGGGTTATTTAAGACCTACAAAGTGACCTGTAGTTCTTCAAATTTAATATAAACTCTAACAGAATTTGTGCCACATTGTTGAGCAAAGACAGACGCCTTGAATTCATTTTGTTGCACATGTGTGCAGCAGCACTCTGGGATATCAGAGGAGACAGAAAACCCCAAGAGTCTGACACTGCCAGCCTGAGTCAAAGACAGGTTGTCTGAACATGGCTGCTGTAGTCAAATCAACACGGTGTTTCATATGTTGCCTGTCTCTCAGGAGATTCACACATCCCTCTGGATACCACACATGTTCAAACATTGTCACTGCAAAGTGAACAAGTATATATGTGCCATTGGGCTTGTACTTTTATTGTGAGATATTATAGCTGGAGATTACCCAGAGACCAATGTTTCACAGATGCAAGACATTGCCCTGTGGATCTTAAATCTGTGCAACCTGATTTAATGCTCAGTTACTTACTTTAATCACCTTCCATGCATGCACAAAAGTTGCTAATAATATTTTAAACGGTTTTCTTCTGAGCAAACTAATTATCTGTCTGTACACATTTTGTACGTTTGTTCTGAAGAATACACTGTAAGTTGAGATTGATGCACTCGCTATTTTTCCTTGAATTTAAATAAACAAAACAGACGCTGAACCAGAGCGACTGACAAGTGATTCCAGAGCCCCATGTCTTTATATCAGTTTTTGTTTCTTGAGCTCTGGTTTTCACTGAATTATTGCAATTTTATATGTAAGTCACTGCATTTATGTGACAGCTCTTTCACCATCACACCAGACAAACTGTTCAGAGCTGCATGATGGAACAGTTGGTTAGCACTGTTTCCTTGTAGCACGAATGTTGCAGGTTAGATTTCCAGCTGGCTGGGGTTATTCTGCGTGGTGTTTACATGTTCTCCCTGTGTATGTGTGAATTTTCTCTGAGTATTCCAGTCTTCTCACCACACATTAGAAACCTTCATGTTAAGTTAAGAGGAAACTCTAAACCATTGCTTTGTCTGTATTGGTCGTATTCAAAATCGTACTTCTAACCTACAAAGCTCTCAACAACCTAGCTCCATCTTATATTAAATATCTTATTCTTCCATATTTTCTTAACAGAGCACTTTGCTCTCAGACTGCAGGCTTACTTGCAGTTCCTAGAGTTTCCAAAAGCAAAATGGGAGGAAGATGTTCCAGTTATCAGGCTCCTCTCTTGTTGAACCAACTTCCAGTTTCTGTCCATGAGGCTGACACATTGTCCAGTTTTAAGACTGGGATTAAGATTTTCCTTCTTGTAAATCCTATAGTTAAGGTTGGCTTGTTATGCTGTCATAGGCTTAGACTACTGGAGGACAAATTGACCACATTTCCTTAAATACATTTTTAAAATTGAATAGTTTTCATTTGATGCTATTTTTGTCTTAACATGATTCTTGACCTGCCATTGTGTATCTGTTCCTCCTTCCTATCTTCTCAAACCCAGCCAGTTGAAACAGATGACTGCTTGTCTTTCTGCTGGAGGTTTTTTCCTCATGAAGGCGTTTTCCCTTTCCACTGTTGCCTTCATGCTTGCTCAAGATGAGAGTTCTGTGATTAAGCTACATTTGTAAATTCAAAGCAGTCTGCTCCTCAGATAATTTTTTTTTTACTTATAATTTTTTTATATATATGAATGTTTCAGTGCCCTGAGATGACTTCTGTTGTGACTTGGTGCTATATAAATAAACCGAATTGAACTGAACTGAATTATTATGGACTGGAGATCTGTATATGGTGTATGCCTCTCACCCAATGACCCTTGGAGAGTTCCTCATGACCCTAAACGGAGACAACGGTGTTAGTAAAATAGGTGGATAGATAACTCTGTTAATTAAATGCCAAATATTTTTATTCTAGAATTTAAAACAGTTGTTACAACTAAATTGATAATGTAGATGATGCGTATACATCCGTATACGCATGCGCCTTCTTCAAGTTAAAAACATTTGAAACCTGGAGGTTATGCACCATAACCAATGTTCCCTGAAGGAGGGGAACAAGATGTAACAGAATTGTATGGGAATAGCGCCCCCGCGCGGTTCACATGTGAAGAACACTTTCAATCACGTCTGTCAAGGCCAATGAGGTTGTTGCATGTGTAAGGGAGGCTCCGACCCCTGCCTATAAGCAGGGGAGCAGGGCCTTCACCTGCTCTGCCCCTCACCTCTGGAACGCCCTACCGCCAGACCTTCAAAACACCACCTCCCTTTCTCTGTTCAAGACTGCTCTGAAAACACATCTCTTCAGACTAGCTTATCATTAACTTTACTAAATGTATTTTTATTATCTTGCATTTTATAACCTTTATGTATTTTATATTTCAATTTGTCGCTGATCATGTTTGATCTGTATTACACTGTATTGGTTTGGTGTCCTTGGGTGTCCTGAAAGGCGCTTTTAAATAAAATGATGATGATTATTATTATTATTATAAAACATGCAGCACACCTCATTTCCTCATCTGCAAGCACTTCACCGAGCTTTAATAAAGCATTGGAGGGGCCAACTCGTGTTGCACCTTGTTCCCCTCCTTTAGGGAACATTGGTTATGGTGCATAACCTCCAGTTCCCTTTCAGTCGGGTCACTGCGATGCAACAGAATCGTATGGGAAACTACCATCACGCCCCGGAAATGCATAAACAGAGTGTAGGCCTTATTTTGCTGACAGCAAGAGCATGTTCAACTCTTTCGTGACGAAAGTACAGCTTGGGTGACGTCACATGTTGTGACATCCAAGCTGTAGAATTTAATGAATGTGTTAGGAGATGTCCAATTAGCAGCTGAACATATTTCTGCTATAGGAACACCCCTGAACAGGGCCCAGGATGTGGCCAGGCCTCTGGTTTGGTGAGCATGCACCCCACTGGGTGCTGGTTTGTCCTTACAGCTGTAAGCTCTAAAAATAGCCTCAGTGACCCAGTGGGAGAGGCGTTGTTTTGACAAAGCTTTTCCTTTAGGATTAGCAAAGCATACAAACAGCTGCTGAGTCTTACGCCAGCTCACCGTCTTCTCCATGTAAATACGCAATGCACGTACAGGACAGAGAGCGTTCATGCGCTTCGGTTCCTCAGTGATCACTGGAGTTGGAGGAAAAGCTGAGAGCTGAAAAGATAAGCTCTTATATGAAATAGAGGGGACCTTTGAGACATAGGCCGGGTTCGGGCGTAATGTCACCTTAGAGCCGTCATGTGCAAACTGAGTGCACATCTGATGTACAGAAAGGGCATGAAGGTCACCCACTCTCTTTGCAAAGCAAAGAGCCAGAAGGAGGGCAGTTTTATAAGATAAAATATCTATATTCACGCTCTCGAGTGGCTCAAATGCGGTGTCAAGGTCACCCTAAGGCCTAATCCCGCATACATCCCCAAGGTCTTGACTTTAAACCATAGGAGTCTGGACTTTGATCTCTCCTCCTTCCCACCTGCTCCTGTCCTCACTCAGGAACAGGAAAGGCTGAAGGCTCTCTGCCCCGTGAGAGCTTTACGCACTTACATGCAGAGAACAGCCGAATGGAGAAAAACAAATCAACTGTTTGTGTGCTTTGCAGCACCTGCTACCGGAAAGGCCCTATCAAAACAACGCCTCTCACATTGGGTGACTGAGGCCATTAAAAGGGCGTACAGTAGCAAAGGTCAACAGGTGCCCTCTGGAGTGCACGCTCACTCTACTCGGGGCTTGGCCACTTCGTGGTCACTGTTCAAGGGTGTACCAGTTGCAGACATTTGTGCTGCGGCGAACTGGAGCTCAATAAACACTTTTGCAAAGCATTACAGTTTGGATGTTACTGCGTGTGATGTCACTCAGGCTGTCCTTTCTAACACACAGTAGAAAGTAGCCTTGAGATGCCTGCTGGTCAAGGGCAGACGTTCACACTAGCATGCATTTTACTGAGCATTTCAAGGGCGTGAATGAATTACGTTCCCATAGCATATGTTGCACCGAGAGAACATGACTGAAAGGGAACTGAAAGTTATGCACCATAACTCATGTTCCCTGAAGGAAGGGAACGAGGTGCAACATATCTGGCCCTTTCAATGCTGAAAGCTCGGTGAAGTGCATTTTGGAGAAAGATGGATGGGCGTCAGCGGCTTAAATACCCAGAGGGCGGGGCCTCTGACGCAACGCTGACGCCCTTGCTGTAATGGCGTGAATGTATTCCTTCAGGTAATCGCGCGGGGGCGCAATTCCCATAGCATATGTTGCACCTCGTTCCCTTCCTTCAGGGAACATGAGTTATGGTGCACAACTCAGTTTTTAACCCAGCAGTTATATATAACAATGATACTAATGATAAACGGGGCGGCCGTGGTGTAGTGGTAATGGCAGTCGACCCCTGATCAGAAGGTTGGAGGTTCGAATCCCGCATCCGCCCACCATGTGTCGTTGTGTCCCTGGGCAAGACACTTAACCCCGAGTTGCTCCCGGTAGGTCTGGATGGCGCCTTGCAAGGCAGGCTACCACTACCGGTGTATGAATGTCTGAATGAATGGGTGGATGGCTGGTATTGTAAAGCGCTTTGGGGCTCCTCACAGGGGGCTGGAAAGCGCTATATATAAATAAGCTCCATTTACCATTTACCATAAACTACAGAATACATTTTTAAACAAGTTCACTGCACTTGAATTCACGTCATACATTTATTGACTTTTTATATTAAATGTTTTCATACTCTTTTTGATTTTTCTCATAGGAATTATTCACTTTTTGCAATGAACAATGGTATTGTGCATTTAGAGGCTCTGGTGGTTAGTTGTCTTCAGGTCCAGATGGAGGCCTGTCTGTCCTGTTAATAGCCTCAGGCAACCAGTTTCGTGAAACTCCGTTTCAGGCATTCAGTGACCTGCTGATCAGTGAATAACCACTAGATGTCGCCCAAGTGCTACAGATACTGGCTCATTTAAAATACTCCGTACAGTACATCCTTTCTGTAAAATTACTATGGTAACGTTTAGTGATGCTTTGAGGCCTGAGCTGACCAACCTCCTTCCTCTTCTTTTCTTTGTTTTCCTTTTGAAAACAAAAGTTATTTTAGGACAGCACTCCCACGCCATTGCCCACCTGGTTTTGCAGATATCCAAGGACTGAAATTGCATGGCAGCAAAATGCCCTTGTCAGTATGAAATGCTGATGCTGGCAAAATTCATGCAGCCTGTCATTTAACTCGTCACGCTGACATCTTTTGCATATTCGTCTCCCCCTTATGTTTTCATTAGTCCTTCCTCTCCAGACTCTTCTCTGTTCAGTATGTAGTTTATCAACTTTCTCCTTCTATGCCTCAATCTTGATGCGCAATGATTTAAAGCGTGCCCTATTTTAATAACCTGAGTGTTTTTCTGTTGCCAGAAAACTACACTGATGCTTTGAAGCGTTCTACAGACCATGAACGGAGGGGGGAAGCAGTTTTGAAGTGGTAGCGCTGTCAGTGTGTGAGAAAAACCATGAATTTAATCAGGAGGATATTGAGCAGTAGACACCCTGCATTCTCGTTGATTCTTTCCACAGTACACAATGAGAACCTTAGAGGACAGAATTAAATAAAAAGAGCTGAAACTGGAGCTGATCCACAAGCAACTAAAGCCCTTGACAGGTATTTTAGTTTGTTTTCCCCACACAGGAACCTAAATGAACATCAAACACCATTACACAGACAGACTGGCATCCACCTGGGCCTGATGACATTTTCTCACACCAGTTCAGACAACTTGCTTGTTCACTGAAAAACATTTAGCCTTTTGACTGTTCTCCTTCCCTGCAGCTGTCTGTTTGTTTAGGGCATTACTATTTTAGCTTGTTGGCTACATAATTAACTGATTGTGTATTCCAGATTTATACTTCAACTTTACCTTTAATCATACTTTATATGAGATTACATACAAAGCTAACCATCCATCTGATGTCACGTTTGAATAAATAAATAAATAAATAATATATATATA
>JBBPBX010019583.1:11676-44316 GCA_038048925.1 Garcialebias charrua | reverse complement strand
CTCGGCTCGGCTCGGGTTGGATCGGCTCAGGTCGGCTCAGTTCGGGTCGGGTCACATCTATGTTCTGTTTCCACAGCTTTTTTGTACCCCTTCTGTGGGCGGGGTCCAGAATCCTACTCGTCCAGAAACTGTTTTTTTTTTTTAAACAACACAGTGTGATCACAACATGTTCATATACTAAATGTATCCTGTTGGAGTTATTTGAAATAAAATTCAATGTTTTATAGATGTGTCAAGCTACCACCATTAATTTTCTCCCTTCTACTTTGTATCACATATTATCAATTCTATCAAAAACCACATAACTGATATTTTTCAAAAAAATCTAGTGTGATCACAACATGTTCATATACGAAATGTATCCTGTTGGAGTTATTTGAAATAAAATTCAATGTTTTATAGACATAAAGACACCTCCATTAATTTTCTCCCTTCTACTTTGTATCACATATTATCAATTCTATCAAAAACCACATAACTGATATTTTTCAAAAAAATCTAGTGTGATCACAACATGTTCATATACGAAATGTATCCTGTTGGAGTTATTTGAAATAAAATTCAATGTTTTATAGACATAAAGACACCTCCATTAATTTTCTCCCTTCTACTTTGTATCACATATTATCAATTCTATCAAAAACCACATAGCTGATATTTTTCAAAAAAATCTAGTGTGATCACAACATGTTCATATACGAAATGTATCCTGTTGGAGTTATTTGAAATAAAATTCGAATTTTTATAATTTATTTTCGTTGTGCAAGCACAGGTTTTTGGAAAAAGTCAAAGCGAAACTACTTTAAATGCAGCATATTTGACCACTACGTGACAATATTAAAGCGTGGTTAAGCTCAGGAACCCTCGTACTATAAAGTCAGATATGAAATATATTTTATATCTGTTCATTGAGCTACATTTAAAGACATAAAGCCGCCCGCGCGCCGCGTGTTGCTCGTGGCGAAACTACTTTTTAAAATCGTGCAGTTTTGAGCAGTACGTGATTTTATTAAGGACACGTTCAGCTGAAGACCCATCTTTGCTATAAATTTAAAAAATAATAATTGTTTTTACCGTGTTTATCATGTAAGTCCTGCAGTGATCGCGTCCCTCTCTTCCGTGAAAACAGCTCGTGTCTCCTCCTCCCTCCTTCCGGAGCGGGTCAGCTCGCCTCAGTACCCCAATGAAACCAGCCCGAAAATCTCGAGAAATCTCGCGCGGCTCAGCACGGAATATCCGGTGGAAAAGGATGAAAGGGGGTCTCTGCGACGCACATATGACGTAACATCCGACCCGAGCCGACCGGTGGAAAAGGGGCATTATGCCTCTTTTCCACCGCTCGGCTCGGCTCGGGTTGGATCGGCTCAGGTCGGCTCAGTTCGGGTCGGGTCACATCTATGTTCTGTTTCCACAGCTTTTTTGTACCCCTTCTGTGGGCGGGGTCCAGAATCCTACTCGTCTTACCACATGGTGGCAGTAGTGTTCCCTCAAGCTATTTACTACAGTACTAGCCACCACTAGAAGAAGAACACAATAAAGGCTTTGACAGAATGTTGTGAAAGAGATGTCATGCTATAATGAGTACCTCATGAGCTGTAATCTTTAAACCCAATTCATAATCCTACCTTGTTGCCTTCTTTAAACCCATGTATTTTCCAATTTAGTATTTTTACAATAAAGATGTATTAAAGCATATTTTATTATTTAGTTATGCACAAGGTGCTTGATAAAGTTGCAAAACCATATTTATCTGAGCTGCTTCAACCTTCCTGCCCTCCCCGATCTCAGATCAGCTGAGCAGTTGCTGCTGACAGTCCTCAAAACTTTTTAAATCTTATTTAAAAACACACATTTATTCCTTGGCTTTTAACACGTGATCTTATCTTTTATGGCATGTTAACACACCTGCAGTAAGACTGGTATATGTATTTATTTTTGTATGCTTTTTATAGTTTTTAATTAACTTGTCTTTTATGTTATTGTACAGCACTTTGGTTGACCCTGTGGTTTTTAAAATGTGCTTTATAAATAAAGTTGATTTAAAACATCACACTGTGATCTTTGAAACTGCCAGAGTTTCCCTGGTAAAGTTGCTGCTGGGTGGTAGATGGTAGATGGATGGTCTGTGAATTCTTTAACTTTAAACTGTCCAAAGGACTTTGGCCACTTTTAATTTTTGACTTTTTTTGTATGACTTCATCCTAGAACCAAATAATTTATAACGTAATAACAGTTGAGCAGATTCTAATAATCTTTATCTTATGATTCTTTAAAGGTCAAATGCAAATGGAAAGTTCTCTTAACTTCCAGTATGGATTTAAACACAATACACACTTCACATTATAAAATAAGTTTAGGAAATTGAATGTTCGAGGACACCACTTAAGAAAATATAACGTTTAATAGGAAAAGTTTGAAGTGACAAACAGAAGTAACAAATTTCCATCTGGTGTCTCACGTCTTCCTCCAGAAGATGACACAGGTTGTTGAATTCTGGCGATTTTCTTCTGTTGACTGTAAAAGAAAAATGTGATTAATTTAGTCCAGAAACTGTTTTTTTTTTTAAACAACACAGTGTGATCACAACATGTTCATATACTAAATGTATCCTGTTGGAGTTATTTGAAATAAAATTCAATGTTTTATAGACATAAATGTGTCAAGCTACGTCCATTAATTTTCTCCCTTGTACTTTGTATCACATATTATCAATTCTATCAAAAACCACATAGCTGATATTTTTCAAAAAAATCTAGTGTGATCACAACATGTTCATATACTAAATGTATCCTGTTGGAGTTATTTGAAATAAAATTCAATGTTTTATAGACATAAATGTGTCAAGCTACGTCCATTAATTTTCTCCCTTCTACTTTGTATCACATATTATCAATTCTATCAAAAACCACATAGCTGATATTTTTCAAAAAAATCTAGTGTGATCACAACATGTTCATATACTAAATGTATCCTGTTGGAGTTATTTGAAATAAAATTCAATGTTTTATAGACATAAATGTGTCAAGCTACGTCCATTAATTTTCTCCCTTCTACTTTGTATCACATATTATCAATTCTATCAAAAACCACATAGCTGATATTTTTCAAAAAAATCTAGTGTGATCACAACATGTTCATATACTAAATGTATCCTGTTGGAGTTATTTGAAATAAAATTCAATGTTTTATAGACATAAATGTGTCAAGCTACGTCCATTAATTTTCTCCCTTCTACTTTGTATCACATATTATCAATTCTATCAAAAACCACATAGCTGATATTTTTCAAAAAAATCTAGTGTGATCACAACATGTTCATATACTAAATGTATCCTGTTGGAGTTATTTGAAATAAAATTCGAATTTTTATAATTTATTTTCGTTGTGCAAGCACAGGTTTTGGAAAAAGTCAAAGCGAAACTACTTTAAATGCAGCATATTTGACCACTACGTGACAATATTAAAGCGTGGTTAAGCTCAGGAGCCCTCGTACTATAAAGTCAGCTATGAAATATATTTTATATCTGTTCATTGAGCTACATTTAAAGACATAAAGCCGCCCGCGCGCCGCGTGTTGCTCGTGGCGAACCTATTTTTTAAAATCCTGCAGTTTTGAGCAGTACGTGATTTTATTAAGGACACGTTCAGCTGAAGACCCATCTTTGCTATAAATTTAAAAAATAATAATTGTTTTTACCGTGTTTATCATGTAAAGTCCTGCAGTGATCGCGTCCCTCGCTTCCGTGAAAACTGCTCGAGTCTCCTCCTTCCTACTTCCAGAGCGGGTCAGCTCGCCTCAGTACCCCTATGAAACCAGCCCGAAAATCTCAGGAAATCTCGCGCGGCTCAGCACGGAATATCCGGTGGAAAAGGATGAAAGGGGGTCTCTGCGACGCACATATGACGTAACATCCGACCCGAGCCGACCGGTGGAAAAGGGCCATTAGAGCGGCTTGAAGACCTTTCTTTTTAACTGAGCATACTCTTCCTCCTCATGATGCTATCTTTGATCTTAGTTGATACTGTTATTGATTTTACTTGTTTTATTGACATTTGACTCTGTTGCACTTTGTAGCACTTTGAGATTTTCATTAATGAAAAGTGCGTTATAAATTAAATTCATTATTATTATTAAAAGTTCTTTGACACCAGTTTGTTTTTATTCACACCCACTACACCCACCACAATCTGTTACAGGTCCCGAGTGTCAGGACTGCTGCAACAGTGATGACACACCATCTGAAGAATAATAAAATTAGGAGTCAGATTATGTACCCTGTGTACATAATCTCATTTCATCACATGTACCACATGCGGTGCAAATGCCAATAAAGATTCTCTGACTCTGACTCTGAGAGATGACGACCATTGTCTTGCCTTTAAATCCAGAAAGCGTGTTTATTTATAGGATTTTTTTACTACATTTATATCTACACTACTACTGATACATATACAGTATTCTCCGACTAGCCTTATTTAAGGATGCCAAATGTGCCTTATGTGCCTTACTGCATATGCCACTTTGCCTCTATACCAACATTAACTACCTCATACATATACTGTGTACATTAACTCATATGCTGCTGTGCCACTCTTTGCAAATGTCAATGCTAGAACCTTCAGTTTATTTTATAGATATGTAACAATATAGGCGCTGTAAGGTATATAAACACTTACTGGGCCACCATTATTGTAGAGATATAGGAGTTATTAGTCAGTTTACTGACTTCCCTATATTTTAGATGCGCAGGTCTGAGCAGAGTTTATCTGCACAAACTTGCCACCAATTCGCGAGTTCATCCTTTTTCCGGTATTAAATTGCTTTTACTGTAATTAGGAAAAATGTAATTTCACGAGAGACTTCAACTTATGTTGGTCTACCAGAAAATAGACCTTTTATTGAAACTATCACAAAAATTACAATAAACATTTGTATCGATATTAGCTCTGATTTAATAACTACGTTGACAAGAATTCAAATTAAAACAAACAGACAGTTACACTGGAAAAAATGCCCCTCTAAAAATAAGAAAAAAAAATGTAAAATAAGATTTTTTTGCTTGAAATAAGCAAAAAAATCTGCCAATGGAACAAGTGAAAATTCACTTGACAAGATTCTTAAAATAAGACATTTTGTTCAAGTCAAACAAGATATGCGGAATCTTGAAACTAGCTACAAAAATCTAGTTTTGAGCAATATTTTACTACAATTGTGAGCTTTTCTTGTCTTATAATAAGATTCTGATGCTCAAAAGTAGTACACTGGAGAAAAGTCTACTCTGAAAACAAGTTTAAAACAACTTAAAATTAGTTTTTTTTGGATTGAAATAAGCAAAAAGATCTGGTAACAAGTGAAAACAAGATATGCGGAATCTTGAAACTAGCTACAAAAATCTAGTTTTGAGCAATATTTTACTACAATTGTGAGCTTTTCTTGTCTTATAATAAGATTCTGATGCTCAAAAGTAGTACACTGGAGAAAAGTCTACTCTGAAAACAAGTTTAAAACAACTTAAAATTAGTTTTTTTTTGGATTGAAATAAGCAAAAAGATCTGGTAACAAGTGAAAACAAGATATGCGGAATCTTGAAACTAGCTACAAAAATCTAGTTTTGAGCAATATTTTACTACAATTGTGAGCTTTTCTTGTCTTATAATAAGATTCTGATGCTCAAAAGTAGTACACTGGAGAAAAGTCTACTCTGAAAACAAGTTTAAAACAACTTAAAATTAGATTTTTTTTGGATTGAAATAAGCAAAAAGATCTTCCAACAAGTGAAAATTGTCTTGACACGATTTCTAAAAATAAGACATTTTATCTTTTTACAAGATAAACGATCTTAAACCTAGCTGCAAAAAATCTCATTCTTAGCAATATTTTACTACAATTGAGCGTGTGATGCTTAAAATTAGTATACATCCCTAAAACTTTTACTCATTTTTAGTTCTACAGATGTTTCAGATGTTTCTCCAACCCGTTATCAAATTTAACCAACAAACGTAATAACATACATGTCTTGTCAAAACATTCAAAAATTTTCTGTAATGTCAAAAAATGAAAGGTATTCTTTAACTTCAACACATTTATTTTATCACAATGGTTTCAGGAGCAATGCAACAACTACTACTCCCAATTACAACTGTAGTTAACACTTGATTATATTTTTAAAAAATAATATAAAACACCCTCAACAAAATAAAAACTATTTTTGCTATGAAAAATGGAGAGTATACTACTGGGCACCATGAAAAATGAGGGAGCCACTACAACTTCAAATGTTTAAACATAAAATGTCTTTGGGAAATGTGATGGGCACATCTCCTACCGTGAGCAGGCAGTTGGACGAACACACAATCAGAATTGGACAGGAGAGGGAGAGTTTTCCTGGGGGCTTTGAGGTCCTGTTTTTCCTGAAACACAAAGACATATTTCTGTTGGCATGATGAATCATATTTTAAGATTGTGGAATATAAGCCAGATAAATAAATAAAATAAAGAAGAGAACCTGTAAAACTATCATGTTAAATATGACGCGGTTGAAAATTTGGGTGCACTAACTGTGCTGGTGAACCAAAAAAAAGTTTAGAAACACCAGTGCAATCAGTGCAAGAAGTTAATGTAGAACCATGGAAAAAAATGTATCAATTAAAAAAATGATTTTGAGTAAGATATTTCCAGCAACCTGCAAAGATTTTGTTTCTTTCCACCTTGAAAACTTTAATATCCAAATACTATGTTAGGTTTATTCTTTAAAAAATAATAACACCAATTTCTCATTAACATTCAAATAATGTATTATTGTAATTAAAAAGATAAATTAATCTACATTTCTGGAAATGTTTGAATTATCAGAATAATCCAGGTGTCAAAATGAAGCTTAAAAAACATGAATCTGAAAATGTGCTTATACAGTATAACCAAATTTGACTTAATCCTCTGTTTGATTAGATGGGTTACATACGGTCATGCTAATCACATGAAGTTGCAAAAGTAGTACAAAGATGCACACCACCAAAATAAAGTAGGACAAACTCACTCTTAGAACTGGACAGGAGAGGGAGAGCTTCCTGGGGGCTTTGGGGTGGGGGCTTGTTTTTCCTGAAACACATAAGACATCTTTCTGTTGGCATGATGAATCATAATGTTAATACAGTATTCAGATTGTGGAAGATAAACAAAACAAAAACAAGACAAAATAAATACAAAACTAAATTCACCAAACTCCTTGTCAGTAGTGCCTGAGTCGGTGTGCTGGTAGTCTCATCTGTAGACTGGTCCAGAATGATTGTTGAGTCGCTCGAAATGGCCTCATCTGTGCTCATCAAGACGGCGTCTCTTTGAAGAGCTGCAAAGATGAGCCAATTAATCAATTCCAACAAATGCTGGCCAACATCATATGTTATTAAGTCTACTAAAGCTATGACATATTTATTATTGAGGAAATGAATCGTTAGTTGCAGCTTTACCACTTTGATTGTCTCCCACTCAAGAGATGTTTTTTAGGGGACCTCACATTCTGCAATCTTTGGTTTAGTTGCGCAAACACAGTGACCTTAAGAACACATTACCGGTAATTACATTTTTTTAAATCCTCAATAAAAATGTGCAAAATAAAAAAACTTTGGTCATTAACTGGATGCATTTCACTTACCCATGAATTCGACCTTGGTCCTGTAGCATGGGGTAATACAGCTATCCTTTTAGCCATTGCTGTGATTTCAGGTTTTGGTAGGTATCTGTGTTATACAATAAAGAAAACTTAATAATAATACCATTAAACTAGGCATTGAGCACACATTGCACAAAGTACTAGCTTTTTCTTAATTGCACTGGCTACAACAAAGCATTTTTTTAACATTAATATTGTTTTAAACCAGTAAAATTGTTTACAGGTAGTTTATAAATTTTGAAAATTTAGAAGTTTCTTAGATATCTGAAATTTCAGTTCAATCAAATTTAGATTCACATCTGCAGCTAACAACTGAACACATTTTTTGTTGCTGTCTCAAAGTAGCTGTACATGAATGGATGGGAGACATGCATTTAGAGACAAGCCAGCAATAACAATTATATGCATTATTGATTTTAAAATTGTATTGTTATTCAGTTTTCATACTATTAACTGAGATATGTATTAATGTTCACAGCAACAGCAAATCATAAAAGAGTAGGGTTCTCTCCATTGTATTATTGCAATATTTTTAATAATTTATTGCCAAGTGTAGCGGAATTCAGTTTTTTTCCTTTGCGCCGGTGGAGAATGTGCAGTTAGCATTTAGCAACATAGCATTTTCCTACAGCGGCTATCGCCTGCGCTCGCACACACACGTCACTAAAGACGTAAAAACTTTTATTTAATATTGGTATGATCATTACAACAACTTTTGCCCATGTCTCAGTCTACATTATAAACAACTTTGTATAAATACGTTACCTCTTAACGTCGACACAACCGCGTCATAGCCATGAGGTTCAAAAGATTTACCTGACTAAATAAAGGTTGAATGAATGAATAGCTCATCCACGCTGTTAGCTGTTCCTAGCTAGCGCTGTTCGGCGCTAGCTCGCGCCGCTACTTTTTATTTCACGTCAGCTGCAACGTTGAGCAACGTTGAGCTATAAAAACACGATTAAACATCGATAAGAATGTGTAATGCGCATTACAACGACAGAAACTCTGTACAAATAACTTTATCGTACTTGAGAAAAGGTAAGAGAGCTTACCTAAAAGCCACCGTCGCAAGTTTTACTAAAAGTCCAAGACTGCGCATGCGTACTGTCTGCGCCGCACGCAGCTGAGAGAGAAGCCTTCTTCTTCTTCTTCTTCTGTGAGGTTTTACGGCAGCTTACATCCTTCCGGTGTATTACCGCCATCTAATGGTACCATCCCTAAACTACTTCAATTCTTCTGTTGACTCTTGTTCTACTAAAAAGAAACTGTCCAGATGACCTGATTGAGAATTATTGGATTTGATACCTGGATTATTGAGCATGAACTTTTTTGTCTTGTTCTTTTTGTTCACATTCTTAAAATTGTAACTGTATCTGTATTGAAATAATAATAAAATAAAAAATAAAATAAAAAATAAAAAGCCTGTTGATGTCAAGTAAAACAAAGTATTTACGTCCACCTTTACTAGATCCCATTCCAAAACGCTCTTCAAACTGATAGGGCATGTGACTTATTTTTTCATTTGGTCAAGTAGAGTTTTCCTTTCATCCGAATATTTAAAACATTCCAAAATGAAGTGCTGCACTGACTCTGTATCCTGGCAAAAGTCACAACGTCCACTATTGTGTTTCCCTATAATAAACAAAGTACTGTTCAGCTTCATATGACCTATTCTTAATCTTGTTAACATTGATTCCTCCCTCAGAGAGCCCATACCCAGAAATCCCTTTTTTACTATTTTTTCCCCTTGTCTCAAACGTAGAAAAATATGTTTATGGTAAATGAAGCTTATTTATATAGCGTTTTCCAGCCCCCTATGAGGGGCCCCAAAGCGCTTTACAATACCAACCATCCACCCATTCATACACACATTCATACACACATTCATACACTGGTAGCGGCAGACCAATGCAAGGCGCCATCCAGTCCTACCGGGAGCAACTCGGGGTTAAGTGTCTTGCCCGGGGACGCAAGGACACATGGTGTGGGGAACCAGTATTCGAACCTCCAACCTTCTGATCGGGGGACGACTGCCATTACCACTACGCCACGGCCGCCCCACGGCCGTTTAATCTGTCCTAACCACATATTATTTCATTAAAATCAATTATATGTTAAATTATATGTTAAAATAAATATGTGAAATGAACCTGCATTATTTGTCTATTTAATATAAACTGCACAGTAGGTATGTTTATGTAGTATTCAGCCTTGGAAAAAAATACAATGTAGAAAATGTTAATGAACTATTGGTTTAAAGAAATTGTAATAGGACAATGGAGTCTGTCCAAAATTAAAGAGAACCTGTATAAAAAATAGAATGTTTAATACTTTGAGTGGGCATGAGCCCTCTTCTGTTCACTCTGCTCACATATGATTGTACAGCCACACATCCAGGCTGTCATATTGTTAAGTTTGCAGATGATACAGCTGTGGTGGGATGCATCACAGATAATGATGAATCCAGCTACAGACAGGAGGTGGAACATCTGGAGAGCTGGTGCAAAGAGAACAACCTTCACATGAATGTGAAGAAGACGAAGGAGATGATTGTGGACTTCAGAAGGAACAAACACACCCACACCCCACTGTATATAGGTGGATCTGCGGTGGAGGTGGTCTCCAGCTACAAATACCTGGGTGTACACTTGAATGATAACCTCAGCTGGAGCAATAACACCACCAGCCTGATCAAGAAAGGTCATCAGAGACTCTACTTCCTCAGACGGCTGAGACGAGCCGGTCTGAGAAGCCCAGTCCTCACCTCGTTCTACAGGTGTGCAGTGGAGAGCGTCCTGTGCTCCAGCATCAACGTGTGGCATGGAGGCTGCACAGTTGCAGAGAGAAAAGCTCTGCAGAGAGTGGTGAAGGCTGCACAGAAGTCTGTGGGAGTCAGTCTCCCCACCATCACAGACATTTACACCTCCAGATGCAGAAAAAGAGCCACCTGCATCATGAAAGACCTCACTCACCCAGCACACTCACTCTTTGCACCACTCCCCTCGGGACGGAGGTTGAGGAGCATCAAATGTAGAACCACTAGACTGAGAAACAGCTTCTACCCTGAGGCTGTCAGACTCATGAATAAATAAATAATAAGAATAAACACTGCAAAATGTCACATCATACTGATACTGATCTGTTTCTTGTTGCTGCGTTCATCTGTGACCATCTGCTCATGTTCGTGCTGCTGTTTATAATGATGTTTTTCTACTACATTAGGGCTTAGTGTATTACTAGCTGATGTCTCTCTTAGTTAATCCTAGATGTTATTATTGTTTTTCTCTTGCATTTGTTGTTGGATGTAACTGGGACCCTGTGTACATAATCTCGTTTTCAACACATGTACTACATGCGGTGCAAATGACAATAAATTCTCTCTGACTCTGACTCTGACTGACTGATCAAAGAAGCAGATTTGTCTTAATTCAAGTTAGTTTGTTATCTTGAAACAAGATTTTTCACGTTTTACAAACCTCACGACAACTGCAAATGTTTATGAAATGTCAGAAAAGCTTGTTTCAAATAAGAAATGACTCAAAACAAGATATTTTCAAGACTTTTTGCCTTATCAAGATTTTCAAGATGCATTGTCTCAAAACAAGTTGTTATGTCTTACTTAGAAATATGGTTTTGACTTATATTAAGTGTGATAAGAGGTTTTGACTTGAAATTAGAAAATTATACTTGGTAAGATTTTACGTTTTTGCAGTGTATACACTGGTGCGACCTATACACCAGAAAATACAGTAAGTAGAAAATGTACGAAGTTAGTACAAAGTATATACAACTAAACTATGTCTCTATAGTACGGAGCCCCCCAGGGGACATGGGGAAGAAAAATATATTTGCAAATGTTTTGCGTGCCCACGCAAAACTATTGCAATATTTGCGTGCGCACGCAAATGTTTTGCGTGCCCACGCAAAACTATTGCGAGGTAATGCAAAACCTTTTGCATTCCCACGCAAAAGGTTTTGCGTTATAGACACCATGGGCGTAGCCAGAATGTTATGAGGGGCGGTTCCTTTAAAAGGAATGTGGACCTTCTGAAATAAACATGCCATGATAGCTCAACTGGTAACGCATTGGCTTGCCACTACAAACCACATGGGTTCGATTCTCACTTGGGACAACACTTTTTTTTTAGATTATTTATTCATTCCAGATTTAGAAAACACAAGAAAACTATTTACAAAACAAACAAAAAAACTTTCAATTATATAATCATTCCTCTTTCTTATTTTGCTTAATGGTTTTTAACTCATCCCTGAAATTCTGACACAGAATCACAAGTTCAAGTGTGAACTGTGTCACAGAATAAACACAATAAAAACATGTATTATCTGCAGCATTGTTGTTTAAAATGGCTCAACATTACGACAATGGAGCAGACAGTACACTCAATTTAATTGAATTTTGAAATCAGCCTTAAATATAAGGATGTCCAGTGTGTGCTGCAGTGGTAAAAGTAATTTTCCGTTGTATATTTCACGTTCAAGCTCCGTGGAATCAGCTGTGACTTCCTCGTTCGAGCCGACGCGGCAGCCTGCGCTCTGTCTGTCCCTCTGAACTTGTGATTCTGTGTCAGAATTTCAGGGATGAGTTAAAAACCATTAAGCAAAATAAGAAAGAGGAATGATTATATAATTGAAAGTTTTTATTGTTGTTTTGTAAATAGTTTTCTTGTGTTTTTTTAATCTGGAATGAATAAATAATCTAAAAAAAAAAAAGTGTTGTCCCATGTGGGAATCAAACCCGTGAGGTTTGGAGCGGCAAGCTGATGCATTACTAGTTGAGCTATCGTGGCATGTTTATTTCAAAAGGTCCACATTCCTTTTAAAGGAACCGCCCCTCATAACATTCTGGCTACGCCCATGGTGTCTGCAGTGGCGGATCTACCATTCAGGCGAATGAGGCCGTTGCCTGGGGCCTCTAATCAGCAGGGGCCTCCATTCAGCAGGGGCCCCAGCCGTCACCTACATCCCTAACATTGCTCCTGCTTGTTAATGTACGTTTAACATAAAAATAATTATAGTTACGATGAAAACTATCTTTAAAAACGCAACAGAAAAAACGGTTGAGTTCTGTACCCCCCTACTAAAATGGACTATTCCGTCATGCGTCATGACGTCACCCACTAATCCAGGAAGTGCTGTATGCTTGCTTGCTGTTTTGAGTGAGAAGGAAGTGGGAGACAGGAGACAGAAAAAAGATGAAGCGAACGAGAAAATTCGAAAGCGGAGCTGAAAAACGTAAAAAGCGTAAAAAAACAATAACGTATGTTTCTTCACTACCGAAAGTGACAACCTTTTTTAATGGGTCGAATTCTAAAACTTCATCAACTGCTAATGACGGTCACGAGCGGCAGCGGCCCATTTAAAAGTGTGGCGGAACCGGACATCAGGATCCAGGAGGAAGTTAATGGCGCCGAGGCAGTGACTCAAGATGAAGATAAAGACGAGGATTCACAGCAAGATGAGGTACGAGTTTTAGAAATTATTTTGTAGGTTGGGTAAAAGAAATCCTAACAGTAATCAGCTGAGACAACCACTATTTTCACGTTTTCTTTCTGTATCAAAATATTAAAAGATATTCGACCTAAATCTTCTGACTTAAATAGGAGAGAGGGGATTATATATTTTACCTACTTTAGCTCTCTGCCCTGCTTGCTTAGTATACAGTATTATTAAATTATTCGGACTTTACATTGAATAGAATAGATCTAAAATATTCCACAGTTATCTATAAAAAAAATTCTCAACCATTTTACAAAATATTTGACTGTTAAAACTTCATCAGACTATCATTGTTTTGTTATTTGGTCCATAGTCCCTCCATTAAATACATTATAAAGCACAACTTATAGCTTTCAGAGTAATGCAAAAATGTGTTTTTTAATAATGACAGGTTTGCTTTGGACAGAAATGCCACTGTTAGTTTAAAACAACAGAATCAAAAGGCTAGGATTGCTAAATTAAAATGTTATCTAAAATGTAAAAATTGATATAAATGAAAAGTGACATTCCCTGATGCATGCTCAATAATCCAGGTGGAAAAATCTGTGACATTATTTGAGTCATTTAGTTTACAGTAAGTCTTACAGTCTGTGTAAGTTTTAAGGTTTAAAAAGAAGTCAAAACTTTCAGTCTTAATTATGGAAACTTGGATAAATGAGAGCCTTCACATGTGTTAAATGTAATAATGTCTTATTTTTTCTTTTATTTCCTCCAACACTAACATATTTGTTGTTTTTTTCAGATGCAGTCTTTAAACATGCATCATTAAAGACCAGAAACAAGACAGAAGACAACTTTCATAGAAGTCCAGCTGAATAATCAAGGTAATTCATGATCACTTAATGCTGTAAAAAGTGTCTCATGCCTGGACATCTTGCTGTTCATATCAGAGCCAGTGTGTGAATTCATCTCAAAGTACCACATCTCAACTACACACACTCACTTTTTCACATTGATCTAACAACTGTTCCCTGTTACAGAATATGTAATATAACGTTAAAAGAATTAAAGTTGTGAAAATCTTATAATTTAGGAAAATATATTTCTACTGTATTGCTCACATCTACCCTCTCTATTTGTTTGTGTTTATTTAGTGTTGTTGAATTTTGGTGTAAGACTTGATTTAGAGCCTTTTATTGCAATAATAAAACATCCATCCATCCATTTTCTTCCTCTTATCCGGGGTCGGGTCGCGGGGGTAGCAGCCTAAGTAGGGAGGCCCAGACTTCCCTCTCCCCAGCCACTTGGAGCAGCTCCTCTGGGGGAATCCCAAGGCGTTCCCAGGCCAGCCGAGAAACATAGTCCCTCCAGCGTGTCCTGGGTCTTCCTCTGGGTCTCCTCCCGGTGGGACATGCCCGGAACACCTCACCAGGGAGGCGTCCAGGAGGCATCCTAACCAGATGCCCGAGCCACCTCAACTGGCTCCTCTCGATGTGGAGAAGCAGCGGCTCTACTCCGAGTCCCTCCCGGATGACTGAGCTTCTCACCCTATCTCTAAGGGAGAGTCCAGACACCCTGCGGAGAAAACTCATTTCAGCCGCTTGTATCCGAGATCTCGTTCTTTCGGTCACAACCCAAAGCTCATGACCATAGATGAGGGTGGGAACGTAGATCGATCGGTAAATTGAGAGCTTTGCCTTTCGACTCAGCTCTCTCTTCACCACGACAGACCGGTACAGCGCCCGCTTCACTGCGGATGCTGCACCTATCCGCCTATCGATCTCACGCTCCAGTTTTCCCTCATTCGTGAACAAGACCCCGAGATAATAATAAAACATGTTTTGCAAAAAGACTTTAAAGGATAGTTGTACCTTATTAAAGTAGAGAAAAAAAAACAGTTGTTTTTATTGTCTAGTTCCCAGTATTAGACTATGAACATGAAAATCTTTGACCTTCAGGGCAGGGCCTAATGGTACATTTAGGCTGACATGGGGGAGGGCCCCTTTACAAAGGTTTGCCTGGGGCCACAAAATGTCTAAGTCCGCCACTGGGTGTCTGTAACGCAAAAGGTTTAGCGTTACCTCGCAATAGTTTTGCGTGCGCACGCAAATAATTTTTTTTTCTCCCCCATGTCCCCTCGGGGGCTCCGTACTATAGCTCTCTTCTTTTGAAGAAGATATTTTTTGTGTGTACCGGTAATTTGAAATTGAAAGGGTAAGACTGCAGGTGAAAGCAGATGCAGCACATTTGATAAGCTTGGGATGGATCTTCTGACTCAAATCTTGCTATATTTAGCCGTTTATTCATTGTCCAGTCTCAGTAAGACTCACTTTGACTTTACTTGGGTCTACACAATCCAGATATTTTTCTGTTTCACATGATTGCTGCTTCAATGTGGGCTAAATAATCATAGCACGGCCGTCAAGCACTTTTGTGACATTATTCTCTATCCAAGGCAAACACAACAAAGCACTGGGCAAATAGGTGAAATAAAGTCAGAAAAGACTCACCATCTTCTGCTACAGTTTTCAAAAATGGTGTGATAGAGTCAAGGTCGCCTTCCCTCTCTCTGCTGCTCAGAACCTGTAATTTGAGTCCATTCTAGCCCCCTATGAATTTGGTTGTTAAACAAAACACGAAAAAATGTCTGTACTGCCTTATAGTACCATAATGTTGGTTTACATGTAGCTATTTTTAAAAAGTATATAACAAAAACAAGTACACTTATGAGGTTTTTAAAACGTTGGGGTTTGATTCTTGTGCAGAAGACCCTGTCATGAGTGCTGTCACTCTCTGACCAATCAGTGAGTGTCCTGCAGTCTACTGACGTCAAAGCTTCAGCTCGACTCACTTGAAACCTCAGTTGAGTTGCTCCAAAGAACTGAGCTAAAAGAGTGTAGGTTCAGCCAATGAAAAGACCCTGAAGCTGTGCTGGTTTGACCCAAGAAGGGCTGAGTTGCACCCATGGAAAAAGGCCATTTCTGAAGCCCAAAGCATAAAAGGCTCATTTTTGCAGGTGGCTCATTGATTTTAAACAGCAATGAGCTTTTTGTCCTGCTGAATTCCTTAAACTGTTTAAATGGAAAACCCACTGTCTTTCTATAAGTTGATTTACAGAGCACACAGGATTAGCAAAGCTGGATTTTGCATGCAGCTTGTTGGCCGCTTTGATAATATTCCCATTTTCATGCAGCTCTGCGGGAGGAAAAACCACAGTTCCAGCTCAAATCCAGTTTCCTGACGGTGTGATCCTCTATGTTCATTCAAGTCAGGTCTCCTGTCATTCTCAGCTTCTCTGTCCTTCTTTTAAATTGACTTTATAAACACTTGTTGATAATGCATTTTTTTTATCTTTTTGTATTTTACATTGTATATGAATTGGTTCTTTTAAAGTTGTAACTAAAAACGTTATGTCTCTGTCTTGCTAATTGTCTGAATAACATTTAGCTCTTGTTTTATTTTCATCTTTGGCTGTTTAAGAAAAGCTGCAATGAAAAGGATAAATTGTAAAATCAACTCATTGTACTGACAGTCTCATTTGAAACACACACGTTTTCCTGCAGTCTGTATAGATTTATTTTCCTTTCAAAAGCAAACTTTTTTAATAGAATGCTTTTTCAGAGAACAAGTCCCATTTGTTTCTATTAATATTTATGTGTGGAAATAATTACATTTTAAGTAAATGTTGTGATCTATTGAGGCTCAAAACCTTAGCTGAGCTTAAAGTACAGAAATAAAAGCACTATTCTCCTGCATGCAGACAGACATATAAACATCACTGTTTTTACTATTTACTACCCTCGAACCCGGTGGTGGACACCGGCTGTGAGGGATGCTGTCATGCTGAAGAAGGAGTCCTATTGGGCCTTTTTGGCCTGTGGGACCCCGGAAGCAGCAGATAGGTACCGACAGTCCAAGCGGCATGCGGCTCGGGTGGTTGCTGAGGCAAAAACTCGGGCGTGGGAGGAGTTCGGAGAGGCCATGGAGAATGACTTCCGTACGGCTTCGAGGCGATTCTGGTCCACCATCCGGCGTCTCAGGGGGGGAAAGCGGTACGCGACCAACACCATTTATGGTGGGGATGGCGTGCTGTTGACCTCAACTCGGGATGTTGTGAGTCGGTGGGCGGAGTACTTCGAAGACCTCCTCAATCCTACTGGCACGTCTTCCACTGAGGAAGCGGAGCCTGGGGACTTTGGGTCGGGCTCTCCAATCTCTGGAGCTGAGGTCACCGAGGTGGTTAAAAAGCTCCGCGGTGGCAGGGCTCCAGGGGTGGATGAGATTCGCCCTGAGTTCCTTAGGGCTCTGGATGTTGTGGGGTTGTGTTGGCTTACGCGACTCTGCAATATCGCGTGGACATCGGGGGCAGTTCCCTTGGATTGGCAGACTGGGGTGGTGGTTCCCCTATTCAAAAAGGGGGACCGTAGGGTGTGTTCCAACTATAGGGGGATCACACTCTTAAAGGTATTGTGACATGATTTTGTAAATTTGAATATTTGTCAGAACATATATATCTTATATCATTGAGCTCTGGTCGTTTTTGCATAATAAATTATAAATATATTAAAATTTCATTCCAATTTATGGTAATTTTTTACCATAAATTCTCTGGGACACGCCCCGTGAATTTATGCAAATCTTCATGTGACGTACACGTGGGCACTGGGCATAAGGCGGAGCCTGGCTTGCCCCTTTGTTTGGTGAAAGATCGACTCTTTTTTTTTTTGGTGTAACTTGAAAAATGCTGTCACGTTGTAGCGCATTTGGGTGTTCTAATATCAGCAGTGAACAAGTGAGCCTTCACAAATTCCCAAAAGATGAGAAACTTTGCCTAGAATGGAAGTACAGAGAACTTGTGACCGATGGGTTCCTACTGAGAGTCCTATGTCTGCAGCGACCATCTTACTGCCTATCAGGTACGAGCTGTTGTTTGTTTTTATTTGGGGAGAGTCTATTAATGAGAGTTTTGGATGATTTACTGTTTAAAAAAGATATATGTCAGACGTGAGGTCTATCTGCCGACAGCTGCTAACAGACATTAGCATAGATACCCGAGTCAACACGGAGTGCTATTTAGGTATTTTTAAATTATGTCGGCGCAATCAGGTACGATCTGTTGTTTGTTTTTATTTGGGGAGAGTCTATTAATGAGAGTTTTGGATGATTTACTGTTTAAAAAAGATATATGTCAGACGTGAGGTCTATCTGCCGACAGCTGCTAACAGACATTAGCATAGATACCCGAGTCAACACGGAGTGCTATTTAGGTATTTTTAAATTATGTTGGCGCGATCAGGTACGATCTGTTGTTTGTTTTTATTTGGGGAGAGTCTATTAATGAGAGTTTTGGATGATTTACTGTTTAAAAAAGATATATGTCAGACGTGAGGTCTATCTGCCGACATCTGCTTGCTAACAGACATTAGCATAGATCCCGAGTCAACACGGAGTGCTATTTAGGTATTTTTAAATTATGTCGGCGCGATCAGGTACGATCTGTTGTTTGTTTTTATTTGGGGAGAGTCTATTAATGAGAGTTTTGGATGATTTACTGTTTAAAAAAGATATATGTCAGACGTGAGGTCTATCTGCCGACAACTGCTAACAGACATTAGCATAGATACCCGAGTCAACACGGAGTGCTATTTAGGTATTTTTAAATTATGTCGGCGCGATCAGGTACGATCTGTTGTTTGTTTTTATTTGGGGAGAGTCTATTAATGAGAGTTTTGGATGATTTACTGTTTAAAAAAGATATATGTCAGACGTGAGGTCTATCTGCCGACATCTGCTTGCTAACAGACATTAGCATAGATCCCGAGTCAACACGGAGTGCTATTTAGGTATTTTTAAATTATGTCGGCGCGATCAAGTAACATCAGTATGTGTTTTTATTCATGGAGGGTTTATTAATGAGAGCTTTGGATGATTTACTGTCTTAAAATGATAGATCTCAAACGCAATCGGACATGCTCAAAGCCACGAAGCTCCCTGCACGTTTTTTTAAAGCTGAATCGTAAAAGTTAATAAGTTTTCCATTAATAGAGTATACAATAAAATGATTTGAGCAAGATTAAAACTTCTACTGCTTATATTGACCTTCCAAAACTGAAGACAAATCGCTTAGATCAACACTAGAAATGCTGCACTCGTCTGAGTCGACATGCTCCGCCATTATTATTTACATGCGCGTTGAGCAGCGGCTCCCCACGTGTACGTCAAATGACGGTTTTGCGGAATGCACAGAATTTTAGGGGCGTGTCCCAGAGAAATGACTATCATAACTTGGAATGAAATTTTAATATATTTATAATTTATTATGCAAAAACGACCAGAGCTCAATGATATAAGATATATATGTTCTGACAAATATTCAAATTTACAAAATCATGTCACAATCCCTTTAAATTCATTGATTGCCAGGTCATTTTTCAAAACAGATTTGTTGAGCCAAGTTTCAGAGATAACGATCACATCTGCCCCAGAAGAACTGATTAGGATTTTCAATTCATCAAGTTTTTTTAGAATTCTACGAGCGTTTACATGCAAGAAATGGAGACCTGAAATATTTTTAAACTCATTAGGTGTACAGTAGTTAGTGATGGGCCCTGGGTTAGGCTGAATCCCTGAGATCAATAACAACATTAATATCAGACATTTACTTGACTTTTTGTCACTGATGTGTAATTACAGGTGTTAACAATGTGACATTTTGCCCTCATAATTGAACCATGTAAAACATTAATGAAGACACGATCATTTAGAACCCAAAAACAATGAAAGTTGCAGTGATGGGCAGATCCAGATGTGTTGATAAGATTCAGTGATTCCAGGTAGTCTGAGAACTGAAAATAATGACAGTAATATGAATGGTGCAGAAAAGTCTCAGACCATAAGGCATCACAAATTAAATGGGCAAACAAATCCATTGTGGAGGCCTAACTGTAGCTTGTATTGACCCAACTGTAGTTTGTGTTGGGCTGAGGAGAGCACCAGCCCCCTTGTGAAGATGAATTTATGCGGCCATGGTCCGATGGGCCCAGAATCAATAGGTAGAAACAGATAATTTGCACCAAATAGATTGAGGTGCCAGAAAGTCTTCCTGAAATTAAAGGCATGATCATGGCCTATTTTACGTCAGTAGGGAGAAACAGCGTGATCCAGAATAAAAGTTATTATTATCCAGGACTGATGAAAACCAATGAAAACTCCGGCCGGAGTACTCACGTGCACAAACAGCACACAAACAGTAGCTCCTCCACGCTTCACGGGAGTGTCATACTACATGCCAGTGCCACAATTGAGCTTGTTGTCTCTCCTTCACTTCACGCTGCTCCTGGTCCCCCGAGAGAGAGGCCAAGCCCGGCTGAAAAACAATGAGACTGACCGGGGAGGATGGTGATGTCACTGGTCCGATTCAGCTTCTGCTCAGTGCTCCTGTGCTCGGTGACGTCACTGGTCCATTTCTGCTGCTGCGCCGTGCTCCTGCGCTCAGTGACATCACTGGTCTGGTCCAGCTGTTGCTCGATGATCCTGTGCTCCGCACCACGTGAGGCCACCTCCTTTTAAAAAACAGCGAGGCTGAGATCTGGTGTTCTGAGATCTGGTGTTCTCACCCAGTCCTACTCCGATCAGATCAGTTGCACTTCAAAGCAGTCACGCGTCCCTCTAGTTGAGCAAAGCGCGGTTCCCACCGCATTCCCACGGAGGTGAACAGTTCTTCTTTTTTGGGTAATGGGTACTCAGAGGCTGAGAACGGCTTTAACGTAAACAAAGTCCCCCACTTCGGCCAGGTACACCTCTCCCCACGCCACAATGTCAATTCAGACAAAAGGCAGCGGAAAAAGCAGCAAAATTCCTTCTGTGCGGTTCTTGTTTGAACTAGGTAGTTGAAACACACTTCCAGATAAGAAATTCAGCTGGGGTCCAGAAAGGGAGGAGGGAAAAAAAACACAGAGGCTTGGTGGAGCAGCAGTTCCCCAGCTCGAGGACTCACTTGGCTGGTAGGATGCACTTAGAATGACCGGTGGGTTTGCAATGGCCGGTCCTTGACCGAAAATAATTTTTTGGACGGTCCCTTGCGGCTCTCTGAGTCAAATGAACACTGAATTCAGTATGAAGATGGACCAACTTTAGTCCAATTCGAAAAACGGGTCAGTTTGATGGTAAAAAGACTACAGAGAGCCAGAGAGAGAAGTGTCCATCAGCTCGCCAGAACCGGAACAAGAAGAAACTCTTTATCCCTTATTTCCCCAAGAATAAACTATTTTTCTCTTATTTTCCCAAGAAGAAACTCTTTATCTCTTATTTCCCCAATAATAAACTATTTTTCCCTTATTTTCCCAAGAAGAAATTCTTTATCCCTTTTTTTCCCAGGGGGAAATGGAGCACCGGCAATACAAGATTTTCGGGCACGGATCTAACGTTTTGTTGAGGGGCAGCCCGCTATGGCGTAGCAATGTACTTGCGCTCTTATGAGACCCCACTTTTTCCTGCACCACGCGGAAACGGCCAATATGTCGTTAATGGTGGGTGCCCTACCGTTTTGTACCCGTGTTACGCCGACGCGCCCTATGCTTTCGGGGGCGCCTGCACACAATATATGGTCTTTTACGAGCATGGACCATCCCTGAACGGTTACGCCTCATACAAGAGTGCTCTCTAGCGCCACCAACCTGTCAGAAGTGATAAAACCCCCAAAATATAGGCATTAAGTTGCCATAAGGGGCACGGATAGTTCTCCATAGCGCCACCAACCTGTTGTCAGTGGTAAAGCACCAACAAATGGGCATTGAGTGTTCCTAATGGGCAAGCCTAATACATTTTTGCTCTCTAGCGCCACCAACCTGTCAGAAGTGATAAAATTCCCAAAATACGGGCATTAAGTAGCCATAAGGGACACGGATGGTTCTCCATAGTGCCACCAACCTGTGGTCAGTGCTATGACGCCAACGGATGGGCGTTGAGTGCTCATAATGGGCACGCCTAATACATTTTTGCTCTCTAGCACCACCAACCTGTCAAAAGCAATAAAATTCCCAAAATACGGGCATTAAGTAGCCATAAGGGGCACGGATAGTTCTCCATAGCACTAACAAACTGCGGTCAGTGATACGACGCCAGCGGATGGGCATGGAGTGCTCATAATGGACACGTCTAACACATTTTAGCTCTCTACCGCCACCAACCCCGAAACGGGCCCAGAGTCAACCGAATAGGCACGGCTCATGACTAGGGGCTCTAGAGTGCCACCAACCTGTCAAAAATGATAAAATACAACTTTTTATCAAAATGTTAGGAATTGGTCCCAGATTTGGGGAGGCTATGTTTTTGGGCGGGGGCATACCTATGACCTCTAATTGACCTTTAGAGTTTTTAATCTTTATAAGGCACATTCCAACGGAGGATTTGTACCAAACTCACATCCGAGCATCTCTTGGACACGCTGAACGAAACGCAACTGTCCGCTAACGCTTGCTACATTGCTAACCGGAAGTAGACTTGGGAACCACCTAGAAGGTTTCTGCTTTGGCACACTTGTAGCTGCTTAAGAGGGGACAAGACTCTTTGAGTTTCATGACGATCGGTCAAATCGATCAGGAGTTACGGAGCGTTAAATTTTATGTTGGGGCATAAAGTGGTCCGAGATGGGCACGAACTCCTCCAATACCCACCACTAGGCCGTGCCTTCCACGTACCTTTTGTACCCATCGTGAAGGCATAACAAGGCATGAGACGGGCACAGACTGTTACTCATAATAAAGACTTGGCCGTGTCCCTCATAAATAATTTATGTCCATTCAAATTTTACATTACCCATAAATCCTAGCCCGAATGGAACAGGAATACAAAACTCACAGAACGTGGTCAGAGAGTCGTGGCAATTAGGACCTGTGAGTTTGGTGCAGAAAGGACTTTGTTTAACAGGTCAAGCAAACCCTGATTTGGCAGAAGACCAATTACCCATAAACCCTAGGGACAATGCAGTTCGGACACAAAACTCACAGAACGTGGTCCCAGGGTTCTGGAGATCAAGACCTATGAGTTTGGTGCAGGAACGACCTTGTTTAGGGGATTAGCAAGCGTCTCGTTGGACATTTGGACAATTGTCCCCATGTCCAACGGGGCACTCGCTATTCCCTAGCTGTTGGACGTAGAGACCCCAAAATCGCAGTGTGGGACACTAGAGGGACCCTGAATAAGAATCTGGTGTCATATCCCAGCGGTTTTAGAAAAAAAAATGTTATGAAAAGTCAGCCAAAACATCCTCTTAAGTGGCTAAGATGTACCAAGCACTTTGAATGAAAAATTGGGTCTCTGGGAGCCATTTTTTTACTGGGTCCAGACTCACCATTTTTGGATATGTTGTTACAGGGCCTCCGACAGACGCGTAGGCATCAATCCTGCCCAGATCGGACCCCATTTAGGGTGATAAACTAAGCGGGGTTCACCCCAGATTCATCTAAAATACAAGTAACCATAAATCCTAGGGTGAAAGGTGTAGAGACACATAAATTCACGTGCTAGGTCGTGGCCTCAAGCCGACCACACCCTGCGACTTTCGTGACTCTACGACTCAGTTTAGCGGGTGAACCAGAATCCCAATTTTTGTCCAATCTCAGGTACCCATAATTCATATCGTGAATGGACGAGTGACACCAAACTCACTGAGTGTTGTCAAGAGTTCCAGTTGATCAGGACCTGTGAGTTTGAGCCCTTTGCGAAGTTCCTAAGCGGGCTTAAGGCCCTCTAATGTCGAAAGGTCAAAAGGTCAAGGAAAATGAGAATGGATCCCAAGCGCACTTAATGTAGTCAGGGTGATACGCTGATCAAGACCTGTGAGTTTCAGCCCTTCGCAAGGTTTCTAAGGGGAGCTAGGGCCCTCCAATGTCAAAAGGTCAAGGAAATTGAGTATGGACCCCAAACACACAGAACGTAGTCAGGGTGATACGCTGATCAGAACCTGTGAGTTTGAGCCCTTTGCGAAGTTCCTAAGCGGGCTTAGGGCCCTCCAATGTCGAAAGGTCAAAAGGTCAAGGAAAATGAGAATGGATCCCAAACGCACATAACGCAGTCAGGGTGATACGTTGATCAAGACCTATGAGTTTCGGCCCTTTGCGAGATTCCAAAAGGGGCCAATGGGCCCTCAAATATCAATAAGTTAAAAGGTCAGGCCAATATATAGATGCTTGTAATTCATAGAGGAAAGCAGCTATGGACACACAATATTATGTGTAACAGAAGGACTACAAGCTGATGACACCCTGAAAATTTGAAGTAGTTTGGTTGTTTCTGGAGGAAGTTATAAACATGTATATACTAAGGCCTTTGGAGGCCGCATTTACAGGTCGACGAGTATGTTTTGGCCCACAGCTTCGCATAGGAAGGGTGTACAAACATGTGCTACATACCATTGGAAAGGTCTCCTCAAGGTCAATTTAAAGAGACTTGTTACACCTCTGTGCATGCTTCCTGAGACCCGCAGAATGCCCGAAAGTGGTTAAACTCTGAGGCGTGTCACGTACATGCACGTACGTTCACAAAATTTTGCATAACTCTTCCTTAGTACTTGCGCTAAATCTGAACCGAGTTTGAAGTGGATGGCTTATTTCTAAAGGAAGTTATGAAGTTTTTTTATCATTAAGCCTCGAATTTTGCATGAGGCTTTAACATAGAGAAAAATGAGTGCAAATTGGGTCACAGCTTCACGTAGGAATGACATACAAAGACATCCGAGGTACCATTGGAAAGGTCTACTCAAGGGCAGCGAGACCTGTCTCACCACTGTAGCCGTTTTCGCATTGACCGGCCCTTCCCAGTCCGACACGTCTCTGGTTGGCCCAGAGCCAACCCTGGCCCGCCCTCATTCATTATGCATTATGTAGATAGCAAGCCTTTAAGTGGGTGGGGTGTTCGCTTGACGTGGGTGGAGTGTTCACTTGACGTAGGTGGAGTGTTCTTGTGTACGCGCTTACAGTGTTTTAAGAGAGGACATGCCGCAAACAAGTATTTGTTTGCTGAGTATATATATTAGTGGTTCTGAGTTTAATATTTGTTAATTACTGATTACAAATCAGCTTATGTTACAACGTAAATAACACGAAGCGCGCAACTATTTCCGCCTTTCCACGCGACCTGAATGTCATTAAACAATAACTAATATTGTCTAACTGTTGCGCGTAACCAGAGTTTTAAAATATAACTAATAATCTCTAACTTCTACGTGCAACTAAAATGTTAGGAGGAGTGATTCCTATATGGGTAAGGTGGACACCTGACAACCCAGTCCGTTGTGTAGCTCAAAGCGTTAGTGCACTGTTGTTTTGACCCGGCGAAGCGGGTTTGCTTCCCGCCTGGGACAAAGTTATTTTACTTTTTTATTTTTATTGGAGTAAATAAAAAGGAGTTTGTTAACCAAACAAACTCCTTTTTATTTAAAAGAAAATGTGAATAAAAAAAAAGTAAAACAACTTTGTACCAGGCGAGAAGCGAACCCGCTTCTCTGGGTCAAAACAACAGTGCACTAACGCTTTGAGCTACATAGCAGACTGGATTTTCAGGTGTCCACTTTCCCCATATAGGAATAACTCCTCTTATCATTTTAGCTGCACGTAGAAGTTAGAGATTATTAGTTATATTTTAAAACCCTGGCTGCGCGCAAGAGTTAGACAATATTAGTTATTGTTTTAGTTATTGTTTAATGACATTCAAGTCGCGCTGAAAGGCGGAAATGGGTGCGCGCTTCGTTGTTATTTACGTTGTAACATAAGCTGATTTGTGATCAGTTATTAACAAAAATTTAACTCAGAAAAACTAATTCAGCTAACAATTGTTTTAGGGGTTTCTGTAGTTAAATTTGAATGAAATACAGCCCTACGGTACTGAGGTTGTTGTTAGAACGAGTCCAGCCCCTGCTGCAAACAACGAATCAAATGTGAGCAGTACATGACGTCAAACTGGGCCGGGGGAGCTGGGCCCGATAGAACCACGGTGGAGATGGTTCCATGATGAGGGCGGAGCCGGGGAAAAAAAGGAAAATGCGAACACGCTGAACCCAGGTTAGAGGGCGGGGCGGGCCGGGCCGGGCCAAAGAGGGCTGGTCAATGCGAAAATGGCTTCTGCGTTCTTTCTGGGACCCGCTAAACCCTGAAAAGTGGTTAAACTTGCGGGGCGTGTAACGCACGTGTACGTGCACATACGTGCACGAAATTTTGCACAACTCTTTCTCGATACTTGCTCTATAACTGTACTAGGTTTAAAGAAGATAAATTTATCCTAATGGAAGTTATGAAGTTTTTTTTTCATTAGGCCTCGAATATAGCATGAGGCATAATTATAGAGAAAATATGAGTACAAATTGGGTCACATCTTCACGTAGGAAGATCGTACAAAGACATCCGAGATGCCGTTGGAAAGGTATGCTCAAGAGCATTTCAGAAAGCTCCCTCCCACTTCTGCGTGCTTTCTGAGACCCGTAAAACGCACAAAACTATATAAATTCAGGGGGCCTCTCTCGCGCGTGCACATGCACCTACGTGCACAAAATTCTGCATAACTCTTTCTAAGTAATTGCTCTACATCTGTCAAAGTTTGAAGTGGCTAGCATATTCCTAAAGGGAGTTATGATTTTTCTTATTTTTGACCGCTCGGATGGATGGACGGATGTGTTTATCCTCGTAGCTTTGCATCAAAAGAGAGGATCAGGGCAAGCCTGGTACAGTTGTACAGATCAGGCCGGTCCGAATCCAACAAGCCCTCCCTCGTTTATGCTTCATAACCAACGTACAACGCAAAAGAGTGCATTACTCAGTGATCTTTACACCAGACGCAGACAAACCTGACTCATTTGACAACCTCCGCTCATCTGAACGGCCCTCACCCTCCCGTTTTGTCCTGTGCTGTTACCACATTAAAGGATGAGCTCGTTAAGGTCAGATCTCGGCTTCCGAGGCAGGTATAAAGACGGGGCCAACGCTGATGGATTTGTCTCGAGCCCACGAACAATATGTTTTGATTTTGTGCATGAACTACCTCGTTTAGGGGGTTAACGAGCACCTCGTTGGACATGGGGACAATTGTCCACAAGTCCCCAGCCGTTGGGCGTAGAGACCCCAAAATCGCAGTGTGGGATACTGGAGGGACCCCAAATAAGAATCTGTTGTCATTTTAGACCCAACAGTTTTAGAAAAAAATGTGTGCTGAAAAGTCAGCCAAAAGTTCCTCTTAAGTGCTTAAGACCTAACAACCACTTTGAATGAAAAATTGGGTCTCTGGGAGCCTTTTTTTCTACTCCGTCCAGACTCACAATTTTTGGATATGTTGTTGCCGGGCCTTCGACTGACGCGTAGGCATTGGCCCCGCTCAAACCGGACCCTGTTTAGGATGTTAAACTATGCATGGTTCATTTCAATTTCGTCCAAAATACAAGTACCCATAAATCCTAGGGTGAAAGGTGTAGAGACACAACAAATTGTGTGCTAGGTTGTGGCTTCAAGCCGACCACATCCTGTGAGTTTTGTGATTCTACAACTCCGCCTAGAGGGTGAACCAGAAATCCAATTTTTGTCAAATTTCAGGTATTTCAAGTTCATAGGATGAATGGTCGAGTGACACCAAACACACTGAGTGTAGTCAAGGGGTCCAGCTGATCAGGACCTATGAGTTTCAATCATTTGAGAGGGTCCTAAAGGGAGCTAGGGTCCCGCAATGTCAAAAGGTCAAAAGGTCAAGGAAAATGAGTATTGACCCCAAACGCACAGAACACAGTCAGGGTGACACGCTGATCAGGACCTGTGAGTTTCAGCTCTTTGCAAGGATCCTAAGTGGTCATAAGGTCAGGCCAATATATAGATGTCCGTAATTCATAGAGAAAAGCAGCTAGGCACATAAAATTTTTAGAGTTAGAGAAGGGGTCCAAGATGATGAAACCCTGAAAATTTGAAGTAGTTTGCTTGTTTTTGGAGGAAGTTATGATGTTTTTTCTTCTTGAAACTTTTGAGGCCTTCTCTGGGAGGTGTGACAAGTACCTTTTGCCTCATAGCTTCTCTTAGGAACCACCTACAAGGATGATCTTGATACCGACGTAAAGATCTGATTAATGCGAGTCCAACGAGCTCTCTCTCATTTCTGTACATGCTTGCAATGACACTCTGCATGCCGTAGAGTTTTCTAATTCACTGCCTCCATTGACTTAACATGTGTTATGTATGTGGCCCCTGTGCGCACTGTGGTCAACGTATAGACACGAAACTGTGCACACAGCTTCAGGTGGTCATACTTACTACATACTAGTAGTTGGCTTAATCCTGAAGAAAACTGAGTATGCGTCCATATAGACTAGAAATCACGATAATTACAGACAAGCTCCTTAAGGTCAGATCTCGGCTTCCGAGGCACGTAGAAAGACGGGACAGATGCCAATGGATTCGTCACGAGCCCACGAACAACATGTTCTGATTTTGTGCACGTATGTACACGAACGACCTTGTTTAGTGGGTTAACGAGCACTTTGTCGGACACCATGTCGGACAATTACCCACAAGTCCCCAGGCGTTATGGGTAAAGACCCCAAAACCGCAGTGGGGGATGATGGAGGGACCCTGAATAAGAATCTGGTGTCATAGCAGTTTTAGAAAAAAGTTTGTTCTGAAAAGTCAGCCAAAATACCTTTTTCAGTGCCAAAGACCTACAAAGCACTTTGAATGAAAAATTGGGAGCCATTTTTTTCTACTGGGTCCAGACTTACCATTTTTGGATATGTTGTTACCAGGTCTCCGTCGGACGCAGAGGTGTTGGCCCCGCTCAAATCAGAACCCGTTTAATGTGTTAAACTAAGCGGGGTTCACTCTAGTTTCGTCCAAAATACAAGTACCCATAAATCCTAGGGTAAAAGGGGTAGAGACACAAAAATGTACGTGCTAGGTCATGGCTTCAAGCCAAACACACCCTGCAAGTTTTGTGACTCTACTACTCCGTTTAGTGGACGAACCATAAACCCCATCTTTGTCAAATTTCAGGTACCCATAATTCATAGCGTGAATGGTCGAGTGACACCAAACGTACTGAGCGTGGTCAGGGCATCCAACTGATCAGGACCTGTGAGTTTGAGCCCTTTGCAAGGTTCGTAAGAGGGCCTAGGGCCCTCCAAAGTCAAAATTTCAAAAGGTCAAGGAAAATGAGTATGGACCCCAAACGCATAGAACGCAGTCACAGTGACACGCTGATCAGGACCTGTGAGTTTCAGCTCTTTGCGAGGTTCTTAATAGGGATGCACCGATCCACATTTCTCACTTCCGATCCGATACCGATACTTATTAACTCAGTATCGACCGATACCGATACTTTCCCGATCCGATACTGTTCAGGTATTTGACTCTGTATAATGAAACTTTTGCACCCAAACTATTCATTTTAACATTGTGTGAGATAAACCCAATGAAGACACTCTTAAGCCTTACAATAGGGCTTAAGAGTGTCTTCATTGGGTTTATCTCACACAATGTTAAAAAGGGCAGTCACAGATTGTGATTGAACACAAGTGCTCTTTGAAGCTGGATCGGAAAAGTATCGGCAGGTTTGATCCGATACCCGATACTTAAATAATGCTGGTATCGGATACCGATACCGATACTGGATCGGATCTGCCCCATCCCTAGTTCTTAAGTGGGTCAACGGGCATTCCAAATTGAAAAGGTCATAAGGTCAGGCCAATATATAGATGCCCGTAATTCATAGAAGAAAGCAGCTAGGGACACAAAATGTTACGTGTTTGAGCGCGGTCCTCAGTTGATGACACCCTAAAAATTTGAAGTAGTTGCTTGTTTCTGGAGGAAGTTATAAACATTTATATACTAAGGTCTTGGATGCCGTACTTGACGAGTGCATTTTGGCCTACAGCTTTGCGTAGGAAGGTCATACAAAGACAAGCCATACACCGTCGGAAAGGTCTCGGTGAGCCGAATTTGAAAATGCAAGCCTTGCAAGGATGCGTTCTTTCCCCAAGCAAGGAGGTAGCTTTATCTAGGTTAAAAATAGCAAACTTACATAAGGTACACGGCCCATACGTCACATTGCAGCAATAAGGGACACAAACCAGCCAGGGTAACCTGTAAGAGCCGTACCCAGGAGAAGAGCACCAAACCTGGGTAAGGCTTTGCCCATGGCCCCATGGGAACCTGGAGGAGCCATAAGGGACATGGTCAATATTTTATATTGTGAATTACCTATGTGATTGGACCATGCCCGTCTTATACATTACCATACCCCCATCTGTGCCCTGTACCGTTCTATACCCATAGGCATAGAATGGTCCCACGTGGGCACGGCAATGGGTATCAGAAGGCATGAGACGGGTACAGCCAATACATTATATTATGAATTACCATTGTGAATGGACCATGCCCATCTTGTTCCTTTTGGTGTCCATGGCCATGCCCATAATGACCATTATATGCCCATGGGCATAGAATGGTCCCACATGTGCACGATCAAGAGGATAAACCTGACAAGCCTGGGTTCCTTTGAGCTGCTTCGTCCCATCCCCCACCCTACCTCTCCTCTGTAACTAGGTGAAAGTTCAAGCTTGTTAATGGGCAAGGATGGTACCTGAAGGACATAGCCAAAAATTTCCCTTACAAAATGTCAAATTTTGAACCGTCCGTAACTCGGTCAGTTTTTAACCTAAGGAGATTCCGATTCCATGGTCAGAAAGCACTCGGCCTGGAGAACCCGAAAAGTGCTGAGCTACGGAGCACACCTCCATTATTGACCACTTTAGGAGCCATAAGGGGTACGGTCCATATGTCACAAGCTAGCTAAAATGGGCACGACCCATACGTCTGGATCTAGGAGGGACACCCCCTTGCCAATCCTACCCACCATCGGTGCTCCGTCCTTGGGTAAAACACTAGCCGGAGTCTCTCCTTACCTAGAGACTGGAACTTTGCTCATCAGCCGAACCCATGCACCCAGGAGGACACGACCAATACATCCCAATAGGGACAGGGCCCATATGTCACAGTGCAACCATAAGGGTAATAAACCAGCCAGGGCAACTCGGATAAGCCGTGCCCAGAAATGGTGCCTCTCTCCTAGGTACTTTTCACGTCCAAAGCCCCTAGAAGATCCATAATAGGCACGGACTATACATCACAAAAAGGGACATAGCCAATACATCACAACAAGGGGCATGTCCCATACGTCACCGTGTAGCCATAAGGGTAACAAACTAACTAGGGCAACTCTGTCGAGCCGTACACAGAAACAATGCCTCTCTCTTGGGTACTTTTCACGTCCAAAGCCCCTGGAGGATCCATAATGAGCATGGCCCATACATCACAATAAGGGGTATGGCCAATACGTCACAATAAGGAGCACGGTCCATACGTCACAGTGTAGCCATAAGGGTAACAAACCAGCCAGGGCAACCCGGATGAGCCATACCCAGAAATGGTGCCTCTTTCCGGGGTACTTTTCACGTCTGAAACCCTTGGAGGATCCATAATGGGCACGGCCCATACATCACAATAAGGGCCATGGCCAATATGTCACAATAAGAGACACGACCCATACGTCACAATAAGGGGCACAGCCCATACGTCATAATAAGGGGCACCAGAAGGCATGAGACGGGCACGGTCAATACTTTGTGATATTGAAATAGCAATGTGAACGGACCGTGCCCGTCTCGTGCCTTGCCATGCCCCCTCTGGTACCGTTCTATACCCATGGGCATAGAATGGTCCCACATGGGCATGGCCATGGGCACCAGCAGGCACGAGATGGGCACGGTCAGTACGTCCCAAGGCAGCCATTAGGGGCACTAGCCAACCATAATGGGCATGGCCCACAAATCACAAGCCAGCCATAAGGGACACATGCTAGCCATAAGGTGCATGGCCCATATGTCACAAGCCAGCCATAAGGGGCAAATTCACTACCTAAGTTGCACGGAGTGTACATATAAGTAATTATGATATGGGTTATAACAGACAAGGACGTTACTTGACTGGCATGGTCAGATGGCACAAGTAGGTATGAGATGGAGACTGTCAATGTAGAATAACTGATCTTCTTATGGTATTGCTGTTGCTAAGTGTGGTCAATCCAATGCTAGAGTTTGTGTATCAATTTCAACAACAATCACATGCCTTTGTCTTGGACAAGACACTACTAACTAGAGAAGGTACTGTTCATGCACAGTCCCTTTACCATTTTGATAGGCAATATTTATGGTGCTATACATATACAGTCCCTTTACCACTTTGGGCAATATTGGTACCTAAGGAACAGAGCCATGTCTTTTCTAATGTTTTTGTGAACAGTGCCTAACTTTTTGCCACTTTGTACTGCTAAATGTGCATGGAGTTACCCAGAAGGAGCATGATCAACTGTTTGGAAAGTTAAGGTTATGGGAGCATGGTCCATATATCAAAATGCAGTAGCCATGAGGGGCATAAGCTAGCCATAAGCCCATACGTCACAATGTAACCATAAGGGACACAAGACAACC
>JBBPBX010019583.1:0-10492 GCA_038048925.1 Garcialebias charrua | reverse complement strand
CTTAGCAACGCTTGTGACGGTTTGGTGAGAGGTTGGAGAAGTTAGCAGCGACCGTTAGTCACTCTAACTCGAAGCAGCAGGACGCACGTTGAATTATTCCACACTTCCAATTTATTAAACTTCGTCCGTGTAACACGCCAGTTCTCCACAGTACTAAACATTATATTGTCATACATGAGCAAATAATATTAGTTTACCGCTCTGCCCCTCATCGTCGCTTGTATATCTTTTTTAAAAACTACGTGGAATAATAATTCTACTTTTTGTACAAGTGTACAACAACGGAAAACAAAGGGAGTAGGCGCCCCCTTGTGGTGATACCTACTCATCTCTGGGAACCAACCAATATAATGACTGTTACATATGCCCCCCTGGTAAACAAAGGCTGTCCTCAGCCGCACACGACTACAGACAGTAGTACAGAAATATAACGAAGCAATACATAGCCGTAAAACTGCAGTTACACATGGGGCAAGGATCATATCACACCTGTATACATATCTGTGGATAACCGTAACACAGTCAGCTTAGGTTCCAAAATACCAACATAAAATCTGTGTGGAACTCTTCTTTGTTTTATAAACACAATCCCCCTGAAAGAACAGTTAAGGAACTAATTTTTCTATGTAACAATGGGTGACAAATTACTGTCATCCCGAATCATCAGAATTTTTTTTTTTGATTGTTAGGTAACTACAGGAAATTTCAACACAACACATTTAACTGAAATTTACATGCATCCCTTAACCTGAACAAATATAACCTTACACCTTGTTAAGCCTGTCAGTATGGTAGATATTTGTCCATTTATGGTCTGACCAACCAGTCGTTATCCTGGGATGGCGCCGGGCTCTCAGATTGTAACGTCCAGCGCAATCTGAATCTTGGTCAAACTCAGTCTCATCCACATTGGTGTCATCGACCCCATGAGGCGTCTGTGAGTGGTGAATGTCATTCGGCACATCACTTGGAGGGAGGTCAGGGACGGCTTCAGTTAGAGGGGAATCATCCTCAAAGTCATCGTACGTGTGATCTGCCTGTGCAGCCGCACCGGCAGTCTTTTTGGAGCCGGCAGAGTCCCAAGTGTGGAACGGCTGCATGTTCACAACATGGAAAACTCCAGCATCAGCTCCTGTTTCAACATCAATTAGTCTGTAGTTCACATCGCTAAGTTTCTGACTGACACAGAAGGGGCCTTTGAACAGCGGTGCCAGTTTAGCTGTAAAATTAGCCAAAGCATCTGACCTTGGGTGAGACTTCACTCGAACCAGATCACCAATCTCAAAGGCAGAATGGCGGCGTCTCAAGTCGTAGTAGTGTTTCTGTCTTTTGTGGCTGAGATCCAGCGTAGCCCTGGCGTGGTGATGAGCATCCCTGAGGGTGGCTCTAAGAGTCTCTGGATACTGCACGTCTGGGTCATCCAGTCCATCACAGCTTGGTTGAGTGATTAGGTCGAGAGGCGTGTCCAGCTCACGACCATACAACATCATGGATGGGCTAAGACCTGTGCTGTCATGCGGAGCTGTGCGAAGTGCAAAACAGATTTGTGGTAAAAACTTGTCCCATGCGGTGTGTTTGTCACTCACATAGGCGCGGATAGCTGTTTTAAGTGTTTTGTTTACACGCTCTGTTGCATTTGTTTGCGGGTGATAAGCTGTAGTGAGCCTATGTGTTGAGCCTAGAGCTGACACAGTGTGTTCAAACAACTCACTAACAAAGGGAGAACCTCTGTCTGAAATGAGATAGGTGGGGCTACCATGTCTAGCAAATATTTCACTTAAGAACTTGCTAGCTGCAACCTGGGCTGTGGCCTCTCTAACTGCACACACCTCAATCCACTTCGAGAAGTACGGGGCAAGGGACCCATAAAGTCCACTCCTGTGTATTCCCAGGTTTTTTTGGGCACAATAGGGACCATGAGACCAGCTTATTGCTGTTGACTTGGTTTTGTGAGTTGGCAGACCGAGCAAGAGGTGACATAACGTTTGACATCACCTGCCATGCCAGGCCAAAAGAACCTGTGTCGTAGTCTCATCCGGGTTTTGGAAACACCAAGATGGCCAGCAGTGGGGTGGTCATGGTAATAGCTCAGCAGGGTTCCACGAAGAGATGCTGGGGCAAAAAGTTTGAGTTCCTTTAATGGGTGCAAACTGCACATAGTCTTTTGGTCCCTGTAATACAGCAAACTGTCATAGACAGTGTATTGTTCTTGGGATTTATTGTCCATCAGAACTGATGAGTCTGATTCGATGTCTCTAAGGAGCTGACCCGTCACAGGGTCGTCCAGTTGTAGCTGCCTCATGTGCGAACGATCCGATAATAACACTGGGGGCAGTGAACGGAGGTCCAAACTGCCTATAACAGCGTGTTCTGGAAGGATATCAATGGGCGTGTCACTTTGGTTTGGCAGGGGATTCCTGGAAAGAGCATCAGGAACTGCATTGTGTTGTCCCGGCTTGTGAACAATTGAAAAGTCAAAGTCTTGTAGTCTCAAAGACCATCTAGCCAGCCGGCCAGAAGGGTTTGGACGGGACATGAGCCACCTAAGGCTGTTGTGGTCTGTGAAAACAGTCACGTGAAGGCCCTCAACATATGGTCTGAAGTGTTCCAGAGCCCAAATGATGGCCAAACATTCTTTTTCAGGGGTTGAGTATGGTTTCTCAGCCTTGTGTAGAGAACGACTTGCATACGACTTGCATACGACATTGGGAGGCCGTGGTGTAGTGGTAATGGCAGTCGACCCCTGATCGGAAGGTTGGAGGTTCGAATCCTGCAGCCGCCCACCATGTGTCGTTGTGTCCTTGGGCAAGACACTTAACCCCGAGTTGCTCCCGGTAGGTCTGGATGGCGCCTTGCAAGGCAGGCTACCACTACCGGTGTATGAATGTCTGAATTAATGGGCGGATGGCTGGTATTGTAAAGCGCTTTGGGGTTCCTCACAGGGGGCTGGAAAGCGCTATATAAATAAGCTCCATTTACCATTTACCATTTACAATGTCTCGGCCCTCTTCATCTTTTTGCATCAAAGCAACGCCCAATCCTAGGTCACAGGCATCAACATGAACATAGAAGGGTCTAGCAAAGTCTGGAAATCTTAACACGGGGGCTGACGTGATTCGGTCTTTTAAAACATTCATGGCTTGCTGACAGTTGCCATCCCAGTGAAAAACAGTGTCCTTCTGTGTGAGCTTATGGAGTGGGTCAGCATGCCGTGCATAATCTTGGACAAAGCGCCGATAATAGCCAGTGAGTCCAAGGAACTGTCTGACCTGTTTTACTGTAGATGGTGACTGAAAATCAATGACAGCTTTGATTTTATCATGGTCAGGTTTTATGCCTGCAGGTGTGATGCGATAACCCAAAAATGTGAACTCACTCAGACAGAACTGACATTTTTTCAGTTTTAGCGTGAGGCCAGCTGCCTCAAGTCTGTTCAGGACCTCCTCCAAATCTTTTAAGTGCTGCTCGAATGTGGGAGATGTCACCACAATGTCATCTAGGTACACAGCGCATGTTTTGTAGATCAGGCCCGCCAACACAGAGTTCATGAGCCTTTGAAATGTTGCTGGCGCATTGCATAACCCAAACGGCAGCACACGGAACTGGTAGAGGCCACAGTGAGACACAAAAGCTGTTTTTGGTCGGGATTCCTCTGAAACAGCAACTTGCCAATATCCTCGAGCCAAATCCAGGGTTGAGATGTACTTTCCTCTTGCCAGAAAGTCGAGGGATTCATCAATTCGTGGTAATGGATAGGAGTCCTTTTGTGTGACTTGGTTTAAACCTCTATAATCCACGCAGAATCTTGGATCAGAACCAGGTCTATTCACAATCACCACTGGAGCAGCCCATGGACTGGTAGAGGGTTCAATTATGTTGTCCTCCAGCATTTGTTGCACTTGATCCTCGATTAAACGCTTTTTTGTTGGCGATGAGCGATAAGGGGGAAGATTTATGGGCTTGGCGGTTCCGGTATCGATTACATGTTCCGCCCTTGTAGTGTGTCCAAGATGTCCATCAAAGGTGGAGCTGTGGTGGGAAAGAAGATCATACAGATCTGATTTTTGTGTTTCCTCCAGGCTCGCCTCAGCCACTTTTGACTCCATAGTGTCTGACAAAATGTTCAGTGACATAACAGTCTGTTCAGCAGGAAAAAGGTCAAGACTGTGGTCCTCATTTTCATCCAAGGCAGGACAGGGACTGTCATCAATAAAAACTGTCCTTGTCGGTATATGGATGGTTACTGAGGCTCTCATCATAAAGTCCATCCCTAATATGAAAGGGGAAGACAGGTTTTGGATGATGGCGAAGCGTTGATAAAAGCGCTTGTTCATAAAGCCAATACTTAGCCAAGCCACACCATCTGGAAGGCAAGGAGCGTTGTCCGCTAGGCTCACTGGCGGACCCTGCCACTGACGTATTTTTTGTGGACCAATCCTATTAACTTCAATGAGATCTGCACGCACAGCCGAAAGTGAAGCGCCTGTGTCCAGAGTCGCCTCGATGCAGGTTCCATTAAAGTTCAGCTTAGTCTTAAATGGGGTGTTCCAGGTGGCAGTAGAATCATTGTCCTCCACATGACCAAGAATGTGGAATTCACTTGTGGAAAGGTGAGGCTCAGTTAACGTCTGGAGGGAGGATTGCCTCGACGAAATATCCTCCCCCCCCTGAAGTTTCCCGATGGCCTTTGGGGTGCTGCATCTACAGATGGACTGAAGCTTCTATTGTCTGTTTCGGCTTCAGGTGTGTCCAAAGTAGTGGGAGTGAGCTCATTATGGAACCGGGCTGGCACATGTTGTTGAACATGGCCCTGATTACAAGCAGGACACGTTTTTGATGTATATCCAGGATTTGAGCACTTATAACAGTGTGGCTCAGCTCTCTGCTGCTTCCAGTGTCTCTTTTGAAGGTTCTGTTGGCTATCAGGTCCCAGCACAGCATGTAATTCATGAGCCCTGAGCAGCAACTCCATCACAGAAGACACAGGTGAGCCATACAGCGCCACCCTGTATTTTTCAAGTGAATGTTTACATATTAGTTGAATACGCTCTTTTTCGGGTGGTGGGCAACTTAGTTTGTTAAACTCACTCAACATATGAGCTACAAATGTTGGGAGTGGTTCATCAACTGACTGAACCCGGTCTAGTATGCCTCTGAGAATTCTTTCTTGGTTGTCAGTGGGCAGAAAGACTGTTCTGAAAAGTTGGCAGAAGCGCCCCCATGAGTTAATGTGGGAACTAAGGGCGTTAAACCACTTACGAGGCTCTTTTGTTAGAAAATGAGGCAACTCATTCAGAATCTGGACATCTGTTAAATTCAGAGTGGACTTGTATGCTGACACAGCCTGTAACCAGTCCTCTGCCTGCACTTCCCCATCCCCAGCAAATACTGGTGGTTCCAGCTTGGCGTGATGTAGTGCAGCAGCGATCACTCTTGTGGTGTTGGTTAGCTCAGCTGAATGAGTCTGTAGGAAAGAGCTATGCAGGTCCCTCTGAGTTCCAGGATAAGGGCATGGTTTATCCACATTCACAGGAGGCACATATGGTGTTGAGGTGGCTATAGGAGGTGCAGGAGGCTGTTGTGTAGAAAGTCCACCAGACCCAGAGGAATTAACCCCATCTAGATGATCCAGCAATTTCTGTTGTAGGGACAATGTAGTTTGAAGGACATCCCTCAGCTGCTGGACGTCATCTTTTAATTCTAGAACCTGTTGATGGAGGTCTGGAGTTCTCTGATGTGGTGGTACAAATTGAAGAAAGTCAGTATCCGTTTCAGAGTCAAAAACAGAAAAATCTGGTTTAAATGCCATTTTGTTTCTTCAACCTCTATGGTAATGTCCAAAGCAAATGGAATTTTCACAGCAGAAAACCTCAGGATTGTGAACAATTTAAAATATTTTATTTTTAGCAGGTTGTTTTGCTTTTAAGTTTATATTGGCAGTAGGGCTCGTAGGCGAGTAAATGTCCAAATATAAAATATAAAATCTTCTTAAGCAGAGAATCAACCCAGTTCACAGAGTTCAGAGTTCAGAGTTCAGAGTTCACAGAGGTGTGTTGCTCTCCGCTGTCACGGTGTTTGTGCAGCTCAGTCTGTCCGTATCCTTCCGCAGCTCAACAAGTTGAAGCCCACAAAATAGTCCGCATGACTGAGTTCCACTGGAAAATAATCCATAAAACTCACCAGGCTTTCAGCAATCGTGAGTTAATTTAGTTAATATGCGGTGATCTTGTCCTCTTCAGCAGACCAGCAGATGCGCAGCTTTCAGGAATTAAATCCAAACGGGACAGTTCATCACGACGTTCAGCGAGGTGCGGGCAATGAATGGCTCCAGCAAACTTTCAACACTGATCACGACGTACTCCGCTCAGAAACTGTATCCACAAAAACTTGAAAATAATCACCTCCAGTCCAAAGCTGAATCGGTATCCAGGAGGGAAGGTCCAAAATTTGTTCGGGCGCCATTTGTGACGGTTCGGTGAGAGGTTGGAGAAGTTAGCAGCGACCGTTAGTCACTCTAACTCGAAGCAGCAGGACGCACGTTGAATTATTCCACACTTCCAATTTATTAAACTTCGTCCGTGTAACGCCAGTTCTCCACAGTACTAAACATTATATTGTCATACATGAGCAAATAATATTAGTTTACCGCTCTGCCCCTCATCGTCACTTGTATATCTTTTTTTTAACTACGTGGAATAATAATTCTACTTTTTGTACAAGTGTACAACAACAGAAAACAAAGGGAGTAGGCGCCCCCTTGTGGTGATACCTACTCATCTCTGGGAACAAACCAATATAATGACTGTTACACGCTATGCTAACCTCCACACCGTAAAACTCATGGCAACAAATTGTCCCACCCGTGTTTAGCCTTGACTGTTTGTTGTTAGGAAGCTGCTTGTTAATAATTTATTTTGAAACTTTATTTACCCTGTGACATCAGGCTGACACACACACACATTTAAAGGTTGTAGTCAGTCTGTTTGTCTGCAAAATGGCTCATGGACCCACACGACAGTCAAGTCAAGTAATCTTTATTTATAGAGCACAGTTGAAACAGATAAACTGTTATCAAGTTGCTTCACAAACAACATAAAAGAGGTTTAAAAATGACAGAAACAGTAACACACACTAATGGTAAAACTATGACATTTACAGCAGTAAAATTATTATGAAAATGTATAAGAAGAGCATTAAAATGAAAACACAGGATAGAGGACATGTACACAAAGTCAGCTCACACAGTATGAAACGCCAGAGAGAACTGATGGGTTTTTAGCAGGGACAGATTTATATGCACCTTAGTGGCTGAGTGTGCGTCAGAAGTTCTTGTTTTACAATTTTCTCAAAGGATTTCATAACAAGAGAAGTCAGTGCTATCGGTCTGAAATCATTGAGCTCCTTTGGGATTTAACTTTGGGTACTGGAACAATTATGGATGACTTCCATATGTCAGGCACTTTGCAGAGTTCTAAGGATTTATTACAAATGTAGCATAAAATATCTTCTAATTGCTCTGCACTGGTTTTGAGGATCCGCCCTCCAATACCATCAGGGCCTGGACTGTTATTCTGTTTAACTCCTTTGAGCTGTCTAAGCACTGTACCATTAGATATGAGCATATTATTGTTGTGCACAGGGACAGCGTCGATAAAAACAGACAATTCATTCTTAAAATCATGAAGGTTAAAACGGTTATAAAAACTGTTTAGTTCATTAGAAAAATCTAAATCTGATATATCAGTAAAAACCCTCTTCCAACAGCTGTCTTCCTTTTGGGTTCCATACCAATCATTGTTTTAACACCCTCCCAAGCGGGGCGAGAGTTACCTGCGGTAAACAGATTTTGTACTTTGTTTTTATAATTAAGTTGAGCTATTCTAATTTTCCTTTTAACTTCTTTCTGTGACTCATGGTACAAAACCATATCCCCACTATTAAACAATTTATTCCTCTCAACAATGGCTTTCCTCACATCATTTGAGAACCATGGTTTGTTGTTTGGGAATTTATGACATACTCTTCTGGGGATTACCAAATCCTCGCAGAAAGTGATGTAAGATGACACAGTTTCAGTCATTTCATTTACATGTCCACAAGCATTAATAAAAACCTCCCAGAAAGTGCACATGAAGCAATCCTGAAGGTTTTTGGTTGATTCATCCGACCATAACGGAACACTGCGGTGCTCTGATTTAAGTCTTTTCAGAATGGGCCGATAAACTAGGACCAGATAGATGACGTTGTGATCAGACGTTCCAAGTGCAGCTCTACGATAAGATCTGAGTCCACCTTTAACTGAGCCAAAACACAGATCCAGACATTTCATATGCCGTGTTGGACAGCTGACATATTGTTCAAAGCCACACAGTGATTTTGCTGGGTTACAATGGTTAAAATTGCCCATTACAAAGTTTGGTGCGTCTGGGGAAACCCTCTGAAGCCTCTGCACAGTGTTAGTCAGCGTCTGGGCGGCTACATCAGCGTTGGCTCTCAGATGAATGTAAACAAGTGTCACAAACAGCTGAGGGAATTCCCTCGGTAAGTAATGTGGGCGCAGAGACACTGCTAAAAGTTCAATGTCCGGAGTACACAGTTTTTCCCTCACAACAACAGTTTTGCACCAGTTTTCATTGACATACAAACATACTCCTCTGCCGACTCACTTGCCTGCCACCGCGGAGTTCCTGTCGAGTCTGAGCGGCTCTCCGAATCCAGGTAGGACGAGCTCTGAGTCAGCGTCCAGCTCTTTGAACCACGTCTCAGTGAGTGCAATGGGACATGAGTTTTTGTACTCCTCAAGTGACTGAACGTTAGCCCGTAGCTCATTAATTTTGCCCCGTAAGGACTGGACGTTAGCCAACATTATAGTAGGTAATGGGATCCTACGGAGACCTTCTCTTTTTAGTCGCTGTCGTACTCCGCCAGGCCTTCCTCTTTTCCTTAATCCAGAAAGTTGGCGTTCTTTATTTCTTTGTCAATTTTTACTCCATCCCAAGCTCCCGGCCGCAGATGGCCGCTCCGTGGCATGTCGGCTTGGTGTCCCCGCCCGCGTTAGCTCCGGGTTAGGTGCGCTTGTTAGTAGGGATGGGGCAGATCCGATCCAGTATCGGTATCGGTATACGATACCAGCAGAATGTAAGAATCGGTATCGGAACCAACCTACCGATATTTCAGATACTTTCTAGATGTTAGAGAGCACATATATTTCACCATACTCTGTGACTTCTGTCTTAACATTGTTACTTAGCGGTATATTAGTGTTCAATTATAGATTAAATCTGTATCTGTTGATAAAATTCAACAAGAATTACAACTCATATAGTGCCAGAATTAAAAATAAGACTAGAAAATGGGGAGTAGAATGTGATGATTTCCCATAATGCTTAGCAGTATTTTAGACTAGTGTTCCTTGCACCATGAGTCAGAAGGACGTCTGTGGAAGAGACCTGCCTCTTCTTGTATGCCATTTGTTTGTGAATTACTGTAGTGAGGCTCAGAGTGTCTTCTTTGGGTTTACCTCACACAAGTCCGAGTTTTGTGCAACATACGTGCTCTCCCTTCAAGAACTTAATTATTACAGCCTCCTATGCTTGAACATCGATATCGGATCGGAAAAGTATCGGTATCGTTCGATACTCAGTTATTATGTATCGTATCGTATCGGAAGTGAGAAATGTGGATCAGTGCATCCCTAATCGTTAGCATGTCAGGCGGCATAGTGGGAGCGATCGCAGAGCGATCCGCGGCTGCCTGAGATGTCCACAGAGTTCACCGAGCGTTTATAGCTAATTTATCCATATGAGGCAACCCTCATCTGACACACGGTCCTCCACAGCCAGCTGGCAGGAGCCGAGACTGTAACTAAACGTAAAATGGAGGACACCAGCGGCATTTCCGGAAACGGCTGGAAGCTACGTAATTATGATTAAAAATTATAATTTTTATTATGATTATTTATAAGGCCTTTAAAACAACCACAGTTGCAACAGAGTGCTGTACACATGAATTTAAGAACATTTAAACACACAAAAAAAATTTATTTCATATTTTTATTAAATATGATAACATCGTAAAGTCGGAACCTCGTATGTCGATTTCGTCGTAAGTCGGGGACCACCTGTATTGGGATCATCCTTATTGTAATAGTTGAGGGATTATATTCATCTTGATCAATGATATATGACCAAACCATGATAACGGTAAGGAAATCCACCTATCTAAGTTATGTTTAATTTTATTAAATAAAGGACCAAAATTAGTTTTATACATCTCATTTAATCTTGGGGTAATTAAAATGCCCAAATGTTCAAACCCTACTGGTGACAATCTAAAAGGAAAAGGGGACTGGATCACAGGCTTTGACTTAAGGTTCCTAAGTGGCATAGCACTTGACTTACTCAAATTCACCTTATATCCTGAGAATCTACTAAATGAATCAATAGTTTTATCAATGCTGGATGAGATGTTTGGGGATTTTAAATAAATAATA
>JBBPBX010019582.1:19190-44316 GCA_038048925.1 Garcialebias charrua | reverse complement strand
TTAAAGCTGCACTATGTAACTTTGTAATGCAGTCTGTAACTTTTCTAACAATATATTTTTAACATATTTCTTCACTCTGTCACTATCTACTGACAGACTGATGTTAGACAAAGTAATCTCTGAAAAAAACTATAGTCCCCTTGCTTCTCTATCAGCATTTATAAAAACACTAAAAACACAGAGTGACCCGCCATTAACCAGCCAATAAAAACAGAGTTTGTAACCAGCCAATAAAAACAGAGCTTGAATTTGAATCAGCCAATAAAAACAGAGCTTGAATTTGAATTTCAGCAGGGCCAGGGGGAGCAGAGCCATATATGGCTCTGAGGGGGAGGGATCAGAATGCTTTGCCTGTTGAAAATATTTCTAAGTTCTGCACTCTACAGAAAGTTACACATAGCACCTTTAACACAAAAAACTTTCTCACACATTACCTCTCAACACAAAGTTTTTAACACTGGACTCTGTGTCATCAAACGGGTTATTCACTAAACTCTCGGTCATGTGCTCATTCAGTTTGCACTACTTCTCATATCTGCACTAATGTTTGTATTACATTACTGCCTATAGTCATACTACCGTTTACATTCACTGTTTACATTTATTAATACGGTTTACATTTATTACTACTGTTTTACATTTATTACTACTGTTTACATTTACACTACTTTTATATCTACAGGTAGTCCCCGACTTACGAGCGAGTTCCGTTCCTCCGAGGCGCTCGTAAAGCGAAAATTCGTAACTTGGAACGGCCGCCACGTGTCTCGTAAGTCCGGAATTTCGCTCGTAAGTTGGAACGGTTTTGCTAGCGCGACTACAAACACTCGTTTTTCATCGAAAAACTGCTTACGAGTGCATAAAAATGATCGGAAACGTGTGTCCACATGTTTAGCTAACGAACTGTGGTGAAAAAACACAGAAAAACTCTATTTTTTGCGTTTTTTCCAAAAATTCGCCAGCTCGTAAGTCCGGAACCTCGTAGGTCAGAGCGCTCGTAAGTCGGGGACTACCTGTACACTACTGCTGATACATATACAGTATTCTCTGACTAGCCTTATCTAAGGATGCCAAATGTGCCTTATGTGCCTTACTGCATATGCCACTTTGCCTCTATACCAACATCAACTACCTCATACATATACTGTGTACATTAACTCATATGCTGCTGTGCCACTCTTTGCAAATGTCAATGCTAGAACCTTCAGTTTATTTTATAGATATACTTTTTATACTTTTTATACTACTATGAAAAACTCAGGACAGTATTACACTTTTATTATTTCATTTTATGCTTATGTTCATTGGGTGTTTGGTGTTTTAGGGGTGTTTGGTGTTTCAGTGTTGGTGTAAATTTTCATACTTTTATACTACTATGAAAAAACTCAGGACAGTGTTACACTTTTACTATTTTATGCTTATGTTTATTAAATGTTTTAGTGTTTAGTGTTTAGATGGTTACTGTTGCACCGAGGGACTGAGAGAAACGCAATTTCAATCCTGTGTATGTCCTGTACATATTGCAGAATTGAAATTGAAAAAGAATTGAATTGAATTGAAAAAGACTTCTGGACAGAAGTCGAAACGTTTTCTGCAACAAATAAAGTCCAGTTGATCCTGTATTGAACGCCTTTTTTGATTTTATCATGTCCTGGACGACTGAGAATCTTCACCAGCGTCCTGTACATATTGCAGTTTTGACAATAAAGTTGACTTTGACTTTTTGACTATATATATACACACACCGGTAATTCCATTCAAAAAGTTAATCTTTAATAGATGATAGATTCAGGGGCAGGGCCCACAATTTAAACAATTTCAAGCATTTATTTGTTTATTTTTACATAATTTGGGCTTCCAGCTCATGAAACCAACAAAAACAGGATTTCAAAAAAATCTGAATACTGTGAAGACATCAGCCAACACTACTCAGTTTTTACAGAAAAAAATTAAAAAATAAATTAGGATCACAACAAATCAATATGGACAAAAATTTATATCTCGATTTTTTTTTTTTTTTCACAAAAATTGCGATATATCTCAATATTTTTTCTTTCTATAAAGTAATACCAAAAATATATTTGATCAAAGTTTTGTCCCAATTGTCACACAGGTACATTTGTTAACAGCTGTAACTACAAAATAAATGCCTTAAAAAAACATTTACATTTATTAAATAGAGGGACCAAGATGGTGTAGTGGCAGAGAATCGAACTTGTTATCCGAAGGACCCAGGTTCAAGCCACGGCACAGCATCTTGGGGTGTCTATAGCCGTTTACGCATTGGCCAGCCCTCCCCGGCTCTCCCAGCTTCTAACCCGGGTTCGGCGTATTCGCATTTACCTTTTCCGCCCGGGATCCACCCTTGTTCTGGAACCATCTTCATCGTGGTTCTATCGGGCCGAGCCCCGTACGGACCCAGTTTCACGTCATGTACTGCTCACATTTGATTCGTTGTTTGCAGCAGGGGCGGGACTCATTCAAACAACCTCAGCGCGAGGGTTGAATTTCATTCAAATTTAACTACAGAAACGAGAAACCCCTAAAACAATTGTTAGCTGAATTAGTTTTTCTGAGTTAAATTTTTGATAATAACTGATCACAAATCAGCTTATGTTACAACGTAAATAACAACGAAGCGCGGACCCATTTCCGCCTTTCAGCGCGACTTGAATGTCATTAAACAATTGTTAAAACAATAACTAATATTGTCTAACTGTTGCGCGCAGCCAGGGTTTTAAAATATAACGAATAATCTCTAACTTTTACGTGCAGCTAAAATGTTAAGAGGAGTGATTCCTATATGGGTAAGGTGGACACCTGAAAATCCAGTCCGCTGTTTAGCTCAACGCGTTAGAGCACTGCTGTTTTGACCGGGAGAAGCGGGTTCGCTTCCCGCCTGGGACAAAGTTATTTTACTTTTTTCTTTTTAATTCACATTTTCTTTTAAATAAAAAGGAGTCTGTTTGGTTAACAAACTCCTTTTTATTTACTCCAATAAAAAAAAAAAAGGTAAAATAACTTTGTCCCAGGCGGGAAGCGAACCCGCTTCTCCCGGTCAAAACAGCAGTGCTCTAACGCGTTGAGCTAAACAGCGGACTGGATTTTCAGGTGTCCACCTTACCCATATAGGAATCACTCCTCTTAACATTTTAGCTGCACGTAAAAGTTAGAGATTATTCGTTATATTTTAAAACCCTGGCTGCGCGCAACAGTTAGACAATATTAGTTATTGTTTAATGACATTCAGGTCGCGCTGAAAGGCGGAAATGGGTGTGCGCTTCGTGTTATTTACGTTGTAACATAAGCTGATTTGTGATCAGTTATTAACAAAAATTTAACTCAGAAACACTAATATATATATATCCAGCTAACAATTTTTTTTTGCCGAGTCTCCTCTCTTAAAACACGAACACTCCACCCACGTGAAGAGAGCACCCCACCCACTTCCAGAGAACTGCCCACCCACTTCAAGGCGGCTCTGCGGCAAATGCGTAATGAACGCGGGTGGCCCAGAGCCACCCAGGGGCGGCCCGGGGCATTGAGGGCTGGCCAATGCGAAAACGGCTTATGAGTGCACATCTATTTTCCCAGCTCCCCGAGCGCGACTACGCTGCTCACTGCACCACCTGGTGGTGGTTGGGTTAAATGCAGAAGACCAATTTCGTCTGTCAAGTATGGGAACATACACAGATGACAAATGTGACAAATTATTATTATTATTAGTTTATTTTTTAGACATCTGTTTACATATATTAAATAATAATCCGCTTCAGCTGGGGGCAGCATGATTCGGACGCCATACTAGAGCAATTGTCCTCCAATGGGAGAGCTGGGGGGTTGATTCCACCAGCAGTCACATGCTGAAGTGTTCCTGGGCAAGACACTGAACCCCTCATTGCCTCTGATGTGCGTCCCATCAGTGTATGAATGTGATAAAGCTCTAATTATTCTTTGTAGAGATCTAGTAGAGTGCTATATGAATGGGTAAATGAAGCACAGGTTGTGTTGTAAAGAGCTTTGAGTGTCTTGATAAGATAGAAAGGTGCTTTATAAGTACAGTCCATTCAGCTGTGCTGCCTTCACGTTAGTCAGTCTGTGTGAAGCTGCTGTAAAGTGAGACTCCACTTTGAACCTTGAAGCTACAGCTAGACGACAGACCTGTCTTCTTATCTGAAATGGTTCAGAGTTCATTTAACCATGCGGTGTGCCTTTTAGAGGAACACAGAGAGGAAGCGCGACATTAATAAAGCAGCAGTTTATCATATCGCTAGATACGGTCCTTAGCGGCTAACAAAATGGCTAACATGTTAGCCGTCTTCTTCCACAGCTGAGACTGACCGTGTCTTTAGTGATATGATAAACTGCTGATTTATTAATGTCTCCAGCTCTCTCTGCTCCTCTCATAAAGCTCAGCATGGCTAAATAAGCTCGGACCCGTGGTTTGTTTTAAGGAAGCAGACTAAAAACACACTGTGTTGCCGCTTCACAGTTTTGACGCTCACTTTACTGCAGTTCACAAACATGCTGACTAATGTGAAGACACCTTTCTGTCTTATCAAGACACTTAAAGTGTCATAATTGTAGTGTAGTTTGACCCCAAGTGGCAGACCAGACAGAAAAACAGAAACAGTTGTCAAAAAATAATATTTTATTTACAGGTGCGGGGGCTGCAGAGGGAGAAGAGGACAATGGTGAGTAATCGACTGAGATTTCTTTAAAGGAAATTATAGTAGTTCTTGCTTACTGAAATAAAGTCTTTGTTGTAGCCAGTCCGTGGGAGGGGGAGAAATTCTGGTTCTGCTGGAGGCTCCTGGTGAGAAGAGAGGGCCGTTGGAGAGAGGATCAGGTTAGTAGATAGTTAAATGGTTTCTTTCCAGGCTGCAGTTTTCTTGAGTAGTTTCTCTGGTGAATATGATCCAAGTGAATAAGAATTCACAGCAAAAACCCAAAGGCCCAGGAAGGCTGAGTGGAGTCCAGGACAAGGAAGTCACAGAGACTTGGTAATGTTCCGGCATCGAAGGTGTGTCTGGCTGAGGCTTTTAAGCTCGTCCAGAATCGTTCCTCAGAATCAGGTGCAGGTATGTGGTTGATTGTGGAAACGGCTACCGCTGTGAAAAAAGATTGAGTGTGGCTGACAGAGCCAGAAATCCTACAGAACCCCCCCACCCCCCTCAAGAATCGCCTCTTGGCGATTTAGTCCTTTTTTCAGGGTGGTCCCTGTAAAAAGAGGAGATGAGACCTGGGTCCAAGATCTTGGGATCCAGGATTGTTCCTCCGGACCATAACCCTCCCAATCCACCAGGTACTGTAAGCCTCTCCCCCGTCAACGTACGTCCAGCAGGCGTCTGACTGTAAAGGCAGGCTCATTGACGATCAGACGGGGAGGGGGAGGAAGATTGGCTGGAGGATTTGACGGATTAGACACCACTAGTTTGATGAGGGACACGTGGAACATAGGGTGAATCCTCATCGAGGCAGGTAGTTGTACTGTAGTCGCACAGCGGAGGGATTTATGATTTTCATGATGGGAAATGGGCCAATGTACCTGAGGGCAAGTTTTCTAGGTGTGTCTTTTAGGTTAATGTCTTTTGTAGAAAGCCATACCTGCTGACCCACCTTATACTCGGGAGCTGTGGATCGACGTCTGTCAGCTAACCTTTTATTTTGGCCGATCGTTCTCTGAAGAGCTGCCCTTGTTTGGTGCCATATTCTGCGAGACCTCCTAATTTGATGTTGGACTGACGGAGTGGTTATATCTGAATCCTGTGAGGGGAACAATGGTGGAGAGTAGCCTAGAGACACCTCAAAAGGAGACAGACCTGTGGCCGATGACGTCTGGGAATTATGGGCATATTCAATCCATGGAAGATGCTAACTCCAAGTGGAAGGATTGTTTTCAATTACGCACCTTAGTGTAACCTCCAGCTCCTGGTTACATCTCTCCGTCTGGCCATTAGATTGTGGATTATAACCTGAGGTTAGACTGGTGGTTGCCCCCAGAGCTTGGCAGAACGATCTCCAGACCCGAGAGATAAATTGGGGACCTCTGTCCGACACCACATCTGTAGGAATGCCATGGAGGCGAAAAACGTGTTTAATCATGATCTAAGCAGTCTCAAAGGCAGATGGGAGTTTGGTGAGCGGAATGAAATGGGCGGCTTTGGAAAACCAATCAACTATGGTGCAGATAGTGGAATTATCGTCAGACAGGGGCAGACCAGTGATAAAGTCCAGAGCAATATGGGACCATGGACGACTGGGAACAGGTAAAGGAAGGAGCAAACCTGCAGGGGGTTTGTTGTTATTTTTGTTCTGAACACAAGTCGGGCATGCAGACACAAACTCCTTCACATATTTAGCCATGTCTGGCCACCAGAAATGCTTCTTGGTGAGGTTTAACATGCATACCGTGCTGGGATGGCAAGAGAACCTTGCTGTGTGAAGCCAGTGAAGAACCTTGTTGACCATGATGGAAGGCTCGAATGTCCGTCCAGGTGGACCTGTTCCAGGATCTGGTTCTCTTAGCTGAGCATCTTTAAAGTCCTTCTCGATCTCCCAGGTCAAGATGCCCACCGTGCAAGATGTGGGCAGAATGTTTTCTGGTACATCAGGGTCTTCAGTAGGGGCGAACTGACGAAAGAGTGCATCAGGTTTTACATTACGAGAACCAGGAACATAAGTTGTAGAAAAATTGAATCGTGCAAAAAAAAGTGACCATCTAGCTTGTCTGACATTCAGTCTCTTAGTTTTCTGATGTAAGCCAGATTCTTGTGGTCGGTCCAGATGATGAATGATAGTTTTGCTCCCTCAAGCCGATGTCGCCATTCTCAAGAGCTAGTTTAATGGCTAAGAGCTCTCTATTTCCCACATCGTAATTACGTTCAGAAGTAGAAAGATGCCGGGAGAAAATGGCACAAGGGTGTAATTTTCCATCCTCTGATGTTCTCTGAGGTAAAACTGCCCCAACACCTGAATCAGAAGCATCTACTTCCACTATGAACTGCTTGTTAGAGTCAGGGTGGGAGAGGATGGGGGCCAAAGAGAAAAGATGTTTCAATTCCCGGAACGCCGCTTCAGCTTCTGAGGTCCAGTAAAACCTTCTTAGAGTGGAGGTTAGCTGAGTGAGTGAGGCAGCGATCTTACTGTAATTCTTTATGAATCGTCTGTAAAAATTTGCAAAGCCCAGAAAACGTTGCAGCTGTTTCCGGTTAGCCGGAGTAGGCCGTTCCGCAACGGCTTTGGTTTTCTCTGGGTCTGAGCGAACCTGTCCTTACTCAAAAATGAATCCCAAAAACGTGACAATAGTAATGTGGAACTCACATTTCTCAGCTTTGATGAATAATTGATTTTCAAGAAGTTTTTGGAGAACTGCTTGCACGTGTTTAGGATGTTGTTCTTTCTCCTTTGAATAAATGAGGATGTCGTCAAGATAGACAAACACAAACAGATTTTTAAAAATCTCTCAGGACATTATTAACCAGTGCCTGGAAAACGGCGGGTGCATTGTAAGATCAAAAGGCGTAACCAAGTATTCAAAATGGCCTAAGGGTGTTTTGAATGCGGTCTTCCATTCATCTCCATCCCTTATTCTTACCATATGGTAAGCATTACGGAGGTCTAATTTGGTGAAAATGACCGAGTCTTGTAACTGCTCAAACATCGAGTCCAAAAGAGGTAAGGGTATTTGTTTTTAACTGTTATTTGGTTTAAACCTCTGAAATCAATGCATGGTCTAATGGCCGGCGCAGAGCTCCGCGCTTGAGCGAGCGCGGCGCCCCGCTGTGTGAGCGCCGTGAGGTCGCCGCTGCACAAGCCCTTTGAACGTTCACGCGAACGCGCCAAGCTCCAATTTTACGAGCGCCTACGCGAAGCGCAGTGTCTGACCAATCAGCTGCACGCAGAGGGGGACTGAACTGACCCCCTCCGCGTGCAGCTGTTCACAGAGAACGTGAGAAGAAAGCAGAGCTCTGTTGGAGCCACACGCTGGTTCACGCTGTGCTCTGCTGTGAACCTCCCACGCGCAGCGCGCGCGCGTGGCGCGAGGCTCGGTCCAGCGCGGAGCTCTGCACCGGGCTTCAGTGTCTTGTCCTTCTTAACCACAAAGAAAAACCAGGCTCCCACTGGGGACGTGGACGGGCGAATGATGCCAGACTTTAAAGAATCGTTGATGTACTGTGTCATGGCCTCTTTCTCGGGGCCAGACAAGTTATATACAGGTAGTCCCCGACTTACGAGCGCTCTGACCTACGAGGTTCCGGACTTACGAGCTGGCGAATTTTTGGAAAAAACGCAAAAAATACCAAGTTTTTCTGTGTTTTTTCACCACAGTTCGTTAGCTAAACATGTGGACACACGTTTCCGATCATTTTTATGCACTCGTAAGCAGTTTTTCGATGAAAAACGAGTGTTTGTAGTCGCGCTAGCAAAACCGTTCCAACTTACGAGCGAAATTCCGGACTTACGAGACACGTGGCGGCCGTTCCGAATTACGAGATTTCCATGTTACGAGCAACTCGTTGTAACGGAACTCGCTCGTAAGTCGGGGACTACCTGTAACCTGCTGGAAGGTAGTGGAGCACCTGGAAGGAGGTCAATGGCACAGTCATAAGGTCTGTGACGTGGTAGTGATAAGGCTCGCTGTTTACTGAAAACGGGAGCCAGAGAATTATACATTTCAGGCACTTTAGATAGGTCTATTTCTTCCTGAGATTGAGTAAGGGAAGCACCAGGAGTAATGGCTGACCGTAAACAATTTACAGAGCACGAGTCCCCCCATCTCTCAACTCCATTTTCAGACCAATTAATGAATGGGCTATGTTGCATCCACCATGGGTAACCCAAAATCAGCTGAGACTTAGAAGAGTTGAAAACAAAAAATTCACCCACCTCACGATGGTTCCCAGAAACAACAAATTCAATTTTATTTGTCTTACGACAGATGGAGGAAATTGTTTGCCCGGTAAGTGCAGCCACAGAGATTGCAGGCGACAACTCTGTTGTGGGGATCTGTAGCTTCTCCACCGGGTCTTGGCTGATAAGGTTTTGTTCTGCCCCAGAGTCAATCAGTGCCTGATTGGGAAAATTAGTGGTTTTAATACACAGGGTCGTACGTAAACAAAGATTTATTTTAGGAGAAAATGAAGAAATACCCACCAGCATCTCCTGTCCTACTTGTGGGCTTTCCCTTTTAAACGTGACCCCTCATATAAGCATTCGTTGTGGGTTATACAGCGCTGACGCTCCTCCGGAGTGAGCCGAGTTCTGCCGATCTGCATGGGCTCTGGTTTGGGTTGACTGGGTGACGACAAAGGCCAATTACTTCCTGGTTCCGAGTGCTCATGGGAAACGTAGTCCCCTTCAGTGGCAAGCTCTCAAAAACGATTGTCGATTTTAATTGCGAGGGTTATAAGTTGATCCAGGTCAGTGAGGTAGCAAGTTGATTCTTTAAGTCTTTATTTAATGCGTTGATGAATGCTCCCCTGAGAGCTTTCTTGTCCCAGTCCGCTCGCTCCGCCCAAATACGGAAGTGAATGGCGAAGTCAGCCACCGGTTTGTTACCTTCCCGCAACGAAAACATATTTTGGGTAGCTTCTTCTTGTTGTAGTGGCCTGTCGAAACACTGTCGGAAGTCCTCGAGGAAAACGGAGTAACTCATGGAGTTGATCTGGCATTTCTGCAGGTAAGCATGTGCCCACTGGAGAGCTTCCCCTTTTAAAGCACTCACAACAAAAGTTATTCGGGAGGCATCTGAGGTGTAAGTTACTGGAGCTCGATTAAAAGCAAGCTCACATTGTAACAAAAAAAAAAAACACAGAATTTGCTGGAGTTACCTTCAAAATATTCAGATGGTCTGATGTCAGGTTCTCGGAGAGTTGCTGGACTGTAATGGAACGGTGCTGGTGGGAGTGGCTGGCTTGGCGTGCTGATCGTTAGCAGGCAGGTGGAAAGTTTTTGTTCAATTGCCTGGATCATTCCTCCAAGCTTTTGGAGATTATTCTGTACAGTTTGTTGTTGAGGAACAATTGTTTGGATGGTTAAGTCATGCTGGTCAATACGTTTGTTTTGGGTTAAGATAGACTGCTCAAACTGTTCCCGTTCGGTCTTGCCTTGGGGGTCTCTTAGGCCGGAACATTCTGTCATAATTGTAGTGTAGTTTGACCCCGAGTGGCAGACCGGACAGAAAAACAGAAACAGAGTTATCAAAAAATAATATTTTATTTACAGGTGCGGGAGCTGCAGAGGGAGAAGAGGACAATGGTGAGTAATCGATTGAGATTTCTTTAAAGGAAATTATAGTATCGTTAGTTCTTGCTTACTGAAATAAAGTCTTTGTTGTAGCCAGTCCGTGGGAGGGGGAGAAATTCTGGTTCTGCTGGAGGCTCCTGGTGAGAAGTGAGGACCGTTGGAGAGAGGATCAGGTTAGTAGATAGTTAATGGTTTCTTTCCAGGCTGCAGTTTTCTTGATTAGTTTCTCTGGTGAATATGATCCAAGTGAATAAGAATTCACAGCAAAAACCCAAAGGCCTAGGAAGGCTAATGGAGTCCAGGACTAGGAAGTCACAGAGACTTGGTAATGTTCCGGCATTGAAGGAGTGTCAGGCTGAGGCTTTAAAGCTCGTCCAGAATCGTTCCTCAGAATCAGGTGCAGGTGTGTGTGGTTGATTGTGGAAACCGCTACCGCTGTGAAAAAAGAGTGAGTGTGGCTGACAGAGCCAGAAATCCTACCCAAAGCTCTTTACAGCACAATCTGTGTCCTCATTTACCCATTAATACAGTACTCTACTAGATCTGTACAAAGAATAATCAGTACTTTATCACATTCATACTGTCGTGGAATTTTACCAAAACAGTGAGATGAGTTGAATGCAAAATGAAGAAAAAGATTGATCTTTTCCTATTTTATTCGAAGGCAATTAAAAACATGCGTTCGAATGTTCTTGCTTTATGCAAAGAGCCTCGATCAGAAAGGCACAACACAATTTATACAGTCAAACAAGCCTACGTGGTCACTAATCTTAGAACTCTGGACTTTAAGATAGGTTTCTTATGGTGTCAGCTGCCATGTACTGTATTTGCAAAAGTGGGTTCTTTCCTCTTTAGTAGAGACAAGTGGAGAAAAACAAATTTACAGATATTGATTACATGATGTAATATGTACATTCAAACGTACGTTTAGAAGACGTTTTAACAGATAAGAAAACAGTGACCATTGTTCTTCATAAGATGCTCGAAGGGAAAAGGTCACACTTTAAAATAACATCACATACAAATATGCAAGTCATAAGTAGTTTACGTCTGCTAAAGCTTTATGTGTTTTATTTCCCCAACATTCCTATTGGGCCTTTTTGGCTTGTGGGACCCCGGAAGCAGCTGATAGGTACCGGCAGTCCAAGCGGCATGCGGCTCGGGTGGTTGCTGAGGCAAAAACTCGGGCGTGGGAGGAGTTCGGAGAGGCCATGGAGAATGACTTCCGTACGGCTTCGAGGCGATTCTGGTCCACCATCCGGCGTCTCAGGGGGGGAAAGAGGTACGCGACCAACACCATTTATGGTGGGGGTGGCGTGCTGCTGACCTCAACTCGGGATGTTGTGAGTCGGTGGGCGGAATACTTCGAAGACCTCCTCAATCCTACTGGCACGTCTTCCACTGAGGAAGCAGAGCCTGGGGACTTTGGGTCGGGTTCTCCGATCTCTGGTGCTGAGGTCGCCGAGGTGGTTAAAAAGCTCCGCGGTGGCAAGGCTCCGGGGGTGGATGAGATTCGCCCGGAGTTCCTTAGGGCTCTGGATGTTGTAGGGTTGTGTTGGCTTACGCGACTCTGCAATATCGCGTGGACATCGGGGGCAGTTCCCTTGGATTGGCAGACTGGGGTGGTGGTTCCCCTATTCAAAAAGGGGGACCGTAGGGTGTGTTCCAACTATAGGGGGATCACACTCTTAAGCCTCCCTGGTAAGGTCTATTCAGGGGTTCTGGAGAGGAGGGTCCGTCGGATAGTCGAACCTCGGATTCAGGAGGAGCAGTGTGGTTTTCGTGCTGGTCGTGGAACACTGGACCAGCTCTACACCCTCAGCAGGGTCCTGGAGGGTGCGTGGGAGTTTGCCCAACCAGTTTACATGTGCTTTGTGGACTTGGAGAAGGCATTCGACCGCGTCCCTCGGGGGGTTCTGTGGGGGGTACTCCGGGAGTATGGGGTACCAGGCCCTTTGATAAGGGCTGTTAGGTCCCTGTACGACCGGTGTCAGAGCTTGGTCCGCATTGCCGGCAGTAAGTCAGGCTCGTTTCCGGTGAGAGTTGGACTCCGCCAAGGTTGCCCTTTGTCACCGATTCTGTTCATAACTTTTATGGACAGAATTTCTAGGCGCAGCCAAGGTGTTGAGAGGATCCGTTTTGGTGACCTTAGAATCGCTTCTCTGTTTTTTGCAGATGATGTGGTCCTACTGGCTTCATCAGTTCGTGATTTACAACTTTCACTGGAGCGGTTTGCAGCCGAGTGTGATGCGGCCGGGATGAGGATCAGTTCCTCCAAATCCGAGGCCATGGTCTTGAGCCGGAAAAGGGTAGCATGCCCTCTCCGGGTCGGGGAGGAGGTCCTGCCCCAAGTGGAGGAGTTTAAGTATCTCGGGATCTTGTTCACGAATGAGGGAAAACTGGAGCGTGAGATCGATAGGCGGATAGGTGCAGCGTCCGCAGTGAAGCGGGCGCTGTACCGGTCTGTCGTGGTGAAGAGAGAGCTGAGTCAAAAGGCAAAGCTCTCAATTTACCGATCGATCTACGTTCCCACCCTCATCTATGGTCATGAGCTTTGGGTTATGACCGAAAGAACAAGATCTCGGATACAAGCGGCTGAAATGAGTTTTCTCCGCAGGGTGGCTGGACTCTCCCTTAGAGATAGGGTGAGAAGCTCAGTCATCCGGGAGGGACTCGGAGTAGAGCCGCTGCTTCTCCACATCGAGAGGAGCCAGTTGAGGTGGCTCGGGCATCTGGTTAGGATGCCTCCTGGACGCCTCCCTGGTGAGGTGTTCCGGGCATGTCCCACCGGGAGGAGACCCAGAGGAAGACCCAGGACGCGCTGGAGGGACTATGTTTCTCGGCTGGCCTGGGAACGCCTTGGGATTCCCCCGGATGAGCTGCTCCAAGTGGCTGGGGAGAGGGAAGTCTGGGCCTCCCTACTTAGGCTGCTACCCCCGCGACCCGACCCCGGATAAGCAGAAGAAGATGGATGGATGGATGGATTTCCCCAACAATACACTGATGGGACACACATAAGAGATGATGAGGAGTTCAATGTCTTGCACAGGAGCACTTCAGCATGTGACTGCTGGTGGAATCAAACCCCCAACTCTCCCATTGGAGGAGACTGTTCTAGCCTCTCAGCCACAGCTGCCCTCAGCTGAAGAGGATTATTATTTAATATATGTAAATAAATGTCTTAAAAATAAAGTAATGTATGTAAATAGTTTATTTTTTAGACATTTATTTTGTAGAGTTACAGCTGTTTGTTAAAGGGGACCACATATAGGTCTTTAAAATTTTTATGTTATGTCTGTGTGCTATCTTGACAATATTAATTCATTTTAATACACAAAATAATTCTTAGATAATTAATTATACCCTTTTTAATTCTGCCATTTTTAACTTTCGTTTTGAACGACCGGTTTCTGATACAAGTTCTGAAGTCCACGCCCTTCAACGATCTGTTTACGCCCTCTGTAACAGCCAGTATCTGTAATGTGTTGTTGTTTTAAAATTAGCTCTTTTTTATTACTCATTTGACTTACTGTTAGTGCTAGCTTAAGATAACTTACCGAAACCCGTCTGAGCGCGCCGCAATTTGCTGCTCCTTTTAGCATGAGACCACCCGAATCCGATGCTAATGTTAGCTTGTTCCTCTTCCGGTGTTCGCCAGCTCCGCTCGTTGCACGCGGCGATTTTGGGAGTTATCGCTGTTCCAGTCAAGACAACACAAAGTTCACCAAGTGTCTCCCGTAAATTAATCCGTAAGGAGAAGGTCCTCGCTGCTGCGAGGCTGCAGCGAGGCTGTACAGTTGAAGCTCCGCTCCATCGCGCCAGAAGAGGGTCCCAATGCCGCCGGTCCCTACGCCGGGGGTCCGCTCGTTTAATTTTTGCCGGCTGCGCGTTGGGAGCGATCGCAAATACACTAAAAATTGAACTAAAACATAAAAATAACAATTATACTTTATTTATAAAGCCATTTAAAAAAAACACAGCTGCAACAAAGTGCTGTACACATGAAATTAAGAACATATAAACAAAAGATGAGATGAAATCATGAAAAACAACAGTCATGTGTTTAATACAGAAGTGGGTTGAGCCTAACCAGGGGTTGCTAGGTGAGGGGCTGGACTCATGTTGGGGTGGGTTGTCCTGGCGCTTGTGACGTCACAAGCGCGATTGATTTCAAAACGAAACCTATCTTATCACAGTAAAATAAATCTACTTAGAGTAAATAAACCACTGGGTGCATTTTTTTGGCCTTAGGACTGTTTTTTATGAAGTAAATACCCAAAGTTGAGTAAAAAAAACATTAAAAAGTGAATTTTGCATGTGTGGTCCCCTTTAATAAATGTGCCTGTGTGACAACTGGGACAAAGCTTTGACTCAAATATATTTTTGTTATAATTACATGGAAAGAAAAAGATCTCGAGATATATACTGTATATCGCGATATATCATAAAAATATTGAGATATTAATTTTTGTCCATATCGCCCAGCCCTAGTCCTGCTGGAAGATGAAATGGAGGAAGAAGGGTGAGGAACAGAGCCCATACTGCATCTCCATACAGATCCACAGCAGAAGGAATCATGAAGTCCTCTAAAACATTCTGGTAGACTGTTGCGGTGACCTTGGATTAAAGAAAGCAGAGTTTACTAACACCTGCACCGGACATTGCACCCCAAATCATGACTGACTTTGGATATTTCACACTGGACCTCAAGCAGTATGGGCTCTCTGTTCCTCACCCTTCTTCCTCCAAACCCTTGGACCTTGATTTCCGAATGAAAGGCAAACTTTACTTTCATCGGAAAACAGGACCGAGGAACCCGACACTTGTAACCCATCTCCCAGATGCGTCTGAATGTGGTGGTTTTTGAAGCTGTGACTCCCGCCTAGGGCTGGACGACATGGCCAAAATTTTTATCACGATATAATTCTTAATTTCGGCCGAAAACGATATAATTCGATATCGATATAAACAATATAAAAGCCTAAAAAAACTATAAACTATACAAATAAATTAATGTTCACCTTGTATTTGTATTTAGCCTCCAAAAAGATGGAAATCACCATCAAATAAACATAAACTTCTCAACCCAATAATTCTCAGTCGGGTCATCTGGACAGTTTATTTTTTATAGAAACGTTTCACCCTCCATCCTCCATCCAGTTTCTATAAAAAAGAAACTGTCCAGATGACCAGACTGAGAATTATTGGCTTTGGTACCTGGATTATTGAGCATGAACTTTCTTGCCATAAAATTCTCAACTGGGTCAATATAAATAGTTTTAACTTTAAACATCTTTAAAATTTACAGCATTGAAATTCATAGTTAATTAAATAAAACTTTTGGGTGTCGTTATTGATGAGAAGCTGACATAGAAATCTCATGTAAATTACTTACGAATAAAAATAACTAAATAAATTACATTACTGTATAAAGTAAAATAATTTTTGACTGACAAAGTTTTGAATATATTGTATAATGTAATGATTGTTCCATGTTTAATCTATTGTATTGAAGTTTGGGGAAAAGCATGCAAAACAATTCTTCTTCTTCTTCTTTTGGCTTTTCCCTTTTCAGGGGTCGCCACAGCGAGTCATACTCGTCCACCTCACTCTGTCCTCTGCATCCTCTGTCTTCACTCCAACTACCTTCATGTCCTCTCTAACTGCATCCATATATCTCCTCTTTGGCCTTCCTCTGTCTTTTTCCTGGCAGCTGCATTTCTAACATCCTTCTACCAGTATACCCACTGTCCTTCCTCTGGACATGTCCAAACCATCTCAGTCTGGCCTCCCTAACTTTAAAAGCATGCAAAACAATTACAAATCCTATTTTTATTTTACAAAAAAGAGCTATAAGAATTATTAGTAGGAAGTGCATTNTTTCAGGGGTCGCCACAGCGAGTCATACTCGTCCACCTCACTCTGTCCTCTGCATCCTCTGTCTTCACTCCAACTACCTTCATGTCCTCTCTAACTGCATCCATATATCTCCTCTTTGGCCTTCCTCTGTCTTTTTCCTGGCAGCTGCATTTCTAACATCCTTCTACCAGTATACCCACTGTCCTTCCTCTGGACATGTCCAAACCATCTCAGTCTGGCCTCCCTAACTTTAAAAGCATGCAAAACAATTACAAATCCTATTTTTATTTTACAAAAAAGAGCTATAAGAATTATTAGTAGGAAGTGCATTGGTCACCCAACAAATATATAATTTCATCAATTGAAATTATTAAAATGTTATGATTTGGTTGAACATAGTATTTTACAAGTCATGTATAAAACAAAAAAAAATATTACCCCCAAATATTCAATTAAAATTTGTTAAAAAAGTTATTAAACCCTGAAGGGAATGTAAATGTTTGTAAAACCTTCATTTAGAACTAGTGTGAAGGAGCTGAGTTGTAAATCAGGAAACAGGATTGTGTTGACTTGATATCACCATAAACATTTCTAAAACTATTTATATGTTTTAAAAGATGATTAAATCAAAGTTGTTGACAAATGCAGGTGGAGCATTGGGCGGGGTTGGGATGCTCACTGTATGGAGCGTGGTCAACCCACAATCCATCGAGCCAGTTGAGAATGATTTCTCATATTTTAGAAGAACTTTGCAAAGTTTGTCCCTTTCTTCATCAGTTTTCAAGGCGTCGGCTTGGGAGACCACCTGGTCAATCTGTGAAGCAATTGAGAGGGGTTCTTGTTCTTTGGGAACTCCAGTGAGTCCCCTTCAGTGTCGTAAAACCTGTCAACAGGTAGTGCACTGTAAGTTTGAGGACCTAGACCGTCTCCTTTGTTGAAACCGAACCTGTGAACAGTGTCATGGTCAGACTCAGTGGGGGAGAAAAGAGCTATGGCCTGTGTTGTTTTCGTGAACAAGACTTGCCCCGTGTGTTGACTTTGGATCAAGTTTTCTGGGAGTCCTCCCAGAAATGGAATGCTTAGCTCAAAATCATGAAAATCAGTAGAGATCAACCATCCTAGCTGTGTGTGTTTTGGGATCAGTACCTCTTCTGTGCTTGTGTTGCACACAGCAACAGTCGTGGTTCTGCAGTCGAGGGTCACTTGGCATGTGGCCTCCATGGACAGTCCTAAGTTGAAAAACATAGGAGATGGTTGAAAGTATGCCTGTTTTTTGCTAATAGCTTGTCCTTTCATGATGTGAATCATCACCGGCTTGTTCATAACCTGAGGTGGTACCGCAGTGTTATGGCTGTTAGCAATCTGGCAGACCTCTGGTATGGTCTGTCCAGCCTTAAGGTTCTCTGTGGTTAGCACAGGAGAGTCCTTTGTGGCTGTGTCTAGTGACCACAGTACATTGTTGTTGATGTCCACTCGGACACCTAATCTTACCAAAATGTCGGAGCCTATGTAGGTTGCATGTGGTAAGTTCGGGACCACGAGGAACGGGTGATCCAGTTCTCGTTGGTTCCAGATTAGTTTCAGGTCAATGATCCCTTTTGCGGTCATTACCTGTTTATCGTTGGGGTCTAACGAAAAGCGGAAAGCCTTTTTGTTCATTTCTAGACCCAACTGTTTTTTAACCAAGGTTCCATAGAAAGCTTGGCTGATCGCTGATTTCTCCGTCCAAGGAGACAGAACAGCATCATCGGTGTGGGATCCTTGGATCTCAACACCTTTGACTACCTGTGGTAGGTAGTGTTCAGTGAGTGCTGACTGTTTCAGCTCGCAGAGGAGGCTCTCTTGTTGGGCCTTTTCTGCCTCACCTGTTGCTGAAGGTTCACTTACCGGGATTGTGCTCTCGTTGGAGGATCCCTTTGTGCCTTCCGCGGTACCTGCTGTTAGACAGTCAGTGTCACCTTGTGTAGGCATATCGATCGGCAGTGGTTGGCTCACTCTGGTCCACATTGTCTGATCGCCATAATCTATAATCGCGTCGAAGCGGTTTATAAAGTCTTGGCCGACCAAAAATGGGAATGAGTCAACGGCGGACACGTGTACCGGGTGGTATAGCGTCGTTTCACCAATCTGCATGTGAACCATGGCTATAGCTGTTAGGGTTGTTCTCGTCTCTGAGAGTCCCTGCAATACTACAGCACATTCTTTGAGGGGTATTTCCCTGTCAACACCGTTAGCGGCTATCCGTAGCTCCTTCAACAGTGTGGGTGACATAATGGTTATGTCAGCCCCACCATCCAGGAGGGCCTCTTCTGTGAGGACCCCTTCTAATGTGATTGACAGGTAAGCCTTCTTAGCGGGCCCCTTCCTGATAATGTTACACAGGAACCTATCAGGTTTTCTTCGATGTTTGTCACGTCTACCATTGTCTTTGTGATTTTAATTCTGTCTCTCTTTATGATCCTGCCGACAATGCCAAAAATGTTATATGAAATATTATTTTATAAATGTTTTATGAATTCATATTCATTATTTTTTATGAAATATTATTCATGTAGGATCGAGAGAGGTTGGCAAAAACCCTCAAAAGAATTTACAACTTCAAGAGACTTCACATAGGACACTATTTTCTACTTAAAACAAATCCCCTTTATTTTACCACAGAAAATCAATAGCTAGCAAGCCAGAAGCAGACAAGTCTCAAAACTTCATACAATGATTAATGCTTAAACAAAGATTTCTTACCATTTGACAATGTGGATTGGGAGAGCTGTTTCAATACCGAGGCAGAATTAGCATTAAACAAACACGGACGATTACTTTCATTGCCAGTAGACTCTCAACTCTGGGAGCTCAGCCTGTCTCTTTTTATCCCTTTAGATAAGGATTGCTTGCGAAACAGAGTTTGGCCAGGCTCTTTCCACAAGCAATCACCTAGTATCAACAGGAACTGGACATTATCTTTAGGAACTATAGTAACAAAGCTCCGGAGATGACTTCATTAATACTGACTATTCCTGTGATGATGAAATCAGCATAGTTTAACTTCTTATCTCCTAGCTCCCCGGTAGTGACAGACAGGAAAATCACACACAATGTCTGAATGTTTCAGACTTTTTTTAGACTGATCAGAGAACAAACTTATTTATTCATTATTCATTCCACCCTCTGGTCTCTGATCAGTTCTACAAATGTTCACCCTCCCATTTATTCAACAACTAATACATTCAAATGTTAAACATATTAATATAGCAAAGCACAATATTAATAGTTGCACGTCATAGGTTATGTTCATATGTGGTTTGAACCAATCACTGTGTAATTTCAAAAAACAATCTTAAACTCAGCGAGCATCAGAAATGTTCCACAATCTTCTTCACCCATGGTTATGAGTGGTTACCATTCTCTGGAAAGGTTCCATTTGCTTCCTGCCTACGTAGAAAGTACAAGGACTACTCACACTTGCCATTACGCATGACTGATTTGTAGGACATCCAAAGTTATCTTGTTTTATGACATGGTTCATCTGTTTCCATAGTAGTCGGCAAGGTCTCCTTTTTCTCCTCCAGGACATGTCCCAGTGTTGCGGAGGAGAGGTCGCCTAGCAGTACCGTGGCACCGACGACAAAGAACGTGATAACCCATGAGATACCACTTTCATGGCACTTTCCAGGTTTGGCCATGCCGTCCTCTGCAGCACCATGGCACCGACGACAAACAACGTGATAACCCATGAGATACCACCCTCATGGCACTTTCCGGGTTTGGCCATGCCGTCCTCTATGCGTCTCTGATCCTCCCACCAGCAGATGCCAAGAAAACACCAGGCTGTGAAGGAACACAATGCTTTTTGACAAATAGAATGACAATTATTATTTTTCTCTTAGATAAAAGGTTTCATTTTTACTTTCCCCACCAAAACTGATCTGACCTGTAGGGGTCTCTCTATCCCAAACTCCAAAATGTCCCTGTTTCAAATGGAGCGTCATACCTGCCAATAAATCCATGCCCAATATCCATTATTCAAAACTTAGCAGGTCTGACCGATCAGGGTACAGATGTGACCTTCTGTTTTTCACCAGGTCTGACTGATCAAGGTACAGCTGTGACCTTCTGTTTTTCACCTTTCCTTTTTTTTTTCTGTCTCACAACTCGCAACCTCACTGCGTCATTGTTCTCTGAAGACAGAGTCAGAGGACTTTCTATTTTTCTTCTTTCCTTTTTCCTTTTCCTGTCTCACAACTCGCAACCTCCCTGTTTCATTATCATCTGAAGATTCAGAACCAGAGGAGACCTCCATCACTTTTGTGGCCTTATTTTTATTCCTGACTGTCTGTTCAGGTTCACACAGAGGTGCAGAAGGAACAACAGAAGTTTGAAACACATCCCTTAATGCTTGGGTCAAATGTTCAACATTGAATCTGGCACACTAGACTTTCAACCCCTTTTCCTGACATCGCTTGTTTAACTTCCCTGTTGGTAATCCATCTATTTCAGATAGTGGAAACCCGGACTTTATCAAAGCTTTCCATAAAGCAGAACGAGTTGGTCCCTGTGCATTAAAACCATACTCCTGTTTTTCTACTTTTTCTGTTCTCCAATCTCCCAATGTTCCTAACTCCAGGATTAGACTACGAATCTCAGACATAGAAACCTCAGGTGCACCAAGCACTACTGTCAAGATTGCAGAGCGATAGTGTACAGGGGCTGTTCTTATCAGCTGATCCCTCACAGCCTTTGGAATAGGTAACAGTTGATACTGATCCACAGCAGCAACAGTTAAAGCATCCCTCACATACAATCGAATCAATCTTTGTACACACTCCTTAAGAGTGACCCATTGTCCTATTATCTCTGGCCAGTCAGTGAGAGCTGGATAAGCCTGGTGAACAGCTTCAGCATACACATCAAACAGAGATCGAGAATCATCCCTAAATCTCTCACCTCTCGGCGGAAATCAGCATTCACTGTAGCTTCTGTGGACAACCTAGCAAAGGACATCCCATCTCTTGCATCTATTTCCACCTGACCAGCTCCTTCCTCAATTAATCTTGATAACCACACATCTGTATGTTCTCCTGGCTGCTGACAGAGCCTCCTAGACAAATAAGCTATTTCTTCCTGAGTGTAATCCTCAGTTATCATCCTCAGTTAAGGTTGTGGTTGATCTTGTGGGACAGCATCCATAACTTGTACACCATTCTCATAAACAAAGTGACCATCTGCGTCTACTCTTGCTTGTAAAACATCTGGTCTCACTATCTGTTCTTGCCTCCTCCGTTGCACCGGCTTTACACTTTTGCTGTGGGATAAGGGACGTAATGAGGCATTAGTGGAATCATCATCACTTGCATTATCTTCCCAGAAATTTCCATCCCAGCTAGAGGAATTTCATCCCGTTCCTAACCCAGCTACAAAAGCCCATACTCTTTTGGGTGATACAGACCGTTTCGTTTTCCTATTTTTCTCTTTTTAACATGGAAACCTGAACCACTGCTTCCTCAGCAATCCGGGCCATGTTTTCTAGCTGTGTAGTTAACAACTGCACATGCTGATGCTGTAATGAAGAGGCCAACTCAGCTTCTTCGAGTGCCTTTTTCTGTTTCAAACTTATTTCATTCTGCCGCTTCCAGGCCGTGGCACAAACCCACAAACGCCGTTGCAGTCCGTCTACTGGCGTTTTCATTTTCATGTCTATTGCTCGTAGAACTTCTAGCAAAGTGTCAGGATCTCCATCTCACAAAGACCCTTCCCAAGGCTCGCAACGTCCCACTCCATCTCTCAGGCACAATGCTATGGACTGATAACAGGGTATTTCCTATCCTGGTAGTATTTCAGTCCTGTCCTATGTCTTATCTCCCTTCGCTGATTTTCTCTTGAACATTCTTTTGAGCATTATGTAGTCTCTCTTTATGATCCTGCCAACAACGCCAAAAATGTTCTATGAAATATTATTTTATAAATGTTTTATGAATTAATATTCATAAATGTTCTATGAAATATTATTTATGCAGGATCGAGAAAGGTTGGCAAAAACCCTCAAAAGAATTTACAACTTCAAGAGACTTCACATAGGACACTATTTTCTGCTTAAAACAAATCCCCTTTATTTTACCACAAAAAATCAATAGCAAGCAAGCCAGAAGCAGACAAGTCTCAAAACTTCATACAATGATTAATGCTTAAACAAAGATTTCTTACCATTTGACAATGTGGATTGGGAGAGCCATTTCAATACCGAGGCAGAATTAGCATTAAACAAACACGGATGATTACTTTCATCGCCAGTAGACTCTCAACTCTGGGAGCCCAGCCTATCTCTTTTTATCCCTTTAGATAAGGATTGCTTACGAAACAGAGTTTGGCCAGGCTCTTTCCACAAGCAATCACCCAGTATCAACAGGAACTGGACATTTTGCCTCATGCACGAACATGTTCGTATTTTTATCCTAAATTTCTCTTACTTTTGTTCGTACGAAGCGTTCGTACGAACATGCCACGTCAGATTCAACAAACTCTTCTATCCTCAGGAAAAGTGTGTAAATGGCTATGCAAATATGATGAATCCCACCTGTTCTATCAACCTACGCGTGCACGCGGAGATGTTATTTACATAATCCCCACCCCTCAAAACACCATATAAGGCTACGTTTCCTACCTCTGACAGCAGGACGGTCCGTTCATAAAATGACAGCAAAAAATAAAAAGAAGAACTGTACAGGTGCGGAGATTGAAGTTCTGCTATCCTTGGTCGAGAAAAGAAAATCTGTCCTTATTAGCAGCGTCACTCATGGGAGTAAATGACCAACTAAAGCCAAAAAATGTATGTTTATAATAAATGTGGACCTTAAAATATGCACGCGTCCTGGTGGCTCACTGGGTAAAGCAGTGCGCCGTTAGGTGCTCCTAACCTTATCGAGACCTCGTGGGTTCGATTCCCACAAGGTATGACTATTTTTTTTCCTTCTTTCTTTAGATTATTTATTCATTCCAGATTAAAAAGACTTTATGCTTCATTTCTTGTTGTATTGTAAATAGTTTTCTTGTGTTTTTTAAATCTGGAATGAATTAAAAGGAGAAAAAAAAAACGTTGTCCCATGTGGGAATTGAACCCATAAGGTTCGGAACTGCGACGCAACGCTCTTCTCATTGAGCTATCTGAGATCTATGACTGCGACAGGAGGAGGTCAATGTAAAGTCTGCGTTACCGAAGTCTGCGTTACCGAGACAAATTAAACTTAAATTAATTCATAATTTAAGTTGGTTTCAGTTTGAGATCTTCATATTAATATTGTAGTGTTAGAAAACGGCATTGATAACAAATTGATTTTAATTTAAATACTTTAATCCGTTAGTCATTATTACATTTAAAATTATAATTCGACTTCAAACAGAACCTATTGTCAAAAACAATTGTGGTGCGTGACTTTTTTAAACTCTAAATATTTTCTAAATAACGAAATATGAAGTTATTAGTGGAGAAATTCCGTCTGGATGACAGCAGACCGACTGCTCGTAAAATATACGACAGGTCCGGACCACTCGTAAATTTTGTTCGTATCTGAAAAAAATCGTAGGATACGAAAACATTGTTGAATGCCACAAATGATCCTAAATCACTCGTACGCACAGTTTAAGAACAAATCTGTGCGTACGAACGGTTCGTGCATGAGGCCCATTATCTTTAGGAACTAGAGTAACAAAGCTCTGGAGATGACTTGATCAATACTGACTATTCCTGTGATGATAAAATCAGTACAGTTTAACTTCTTATCTCCCAGCTCCCCGGTAGTGACAGACAGCAAAATCACACACAATGTCTGAATGTTTCAGACTTTTTTTTTAGACTGATCCAGACGCGTTCCCTACCATGTGTGGCATGTGCGGTCGCACAGGGCGGCCTCCAGCAGCATAACACAGCATTACACCCCCCCACCTGCTGGCAGTGTCGCCCACCATGATCGCTGAAGACATTGAAACAGCTTTGGGCGGCTGCTTGTTATATAATTCTATAATTACCTACTTTCTATATAATTATATAAAATAATGTAATAATTTTAATTATAATAATTATAAAATAATACACATATATATAATTTTCAACCCACCCATAGCTGTGTATATGGAGGTTTTTGGGCTGGCAAGTCAGATCTGGCAACCCTGGGTTGGCGGAGGTGTTAAATTTTTTCCGGTTAAATGCAACTTATTGAAGATGGAAAGGAAAAGGCCAAAGCCATCGGGTGCGCAGTTTAGGAAAAAGAGAAAAGAAGAAGAGGAGAAACGAGCAAAAGCTAAAGGTAAGAAGAGCTGTGTCACTGTCATTTCTTGTTGTGTGAAATGCGTAGGCTGTAGGCTAGCTTGCAGATGCTAACTGGTTAGCTGCTTAGGACGACATATTTTGGTAACAGTGGAAAATATTACAGTCTTGAAGATTGACATTCTTTTTAAACTAAACAAACAACATGGAAAATCATCATCATCATGCCATCAAAGTCTGTGAATGCTCTTGAGCTTCTAAACTTTGTCCATGAAAGTGACCTCTCAGAAATGTATCCAAATTTGTGGACTGCTCTTAGAATTGCAGTTACCATTCCTGTCACAGTGGCTGGAGCAGAAAGAAGCTTTTCAACGTTGAAAATGATAAAAACACATCTGAGGTCAACTATGTCTCAGGAGCGCCTCAGTGGTCTGGCAGTCATCAGTATCAACCATGCAGTTGCTGAGCAGATTTCACATGATGAGATTATTGATGACTTTGCATCAAGGAAGGCAAGGAGGGTCAACATTTAGGGGACAGCATTTCTAATTACAGTACGTTTTGTGTTTTTGCTTTTAGTCCACATGCTGTAATTATATCTTGTTACGTTATATTTTATGTTGTGTTCTTGTTAAGCACTTTTGGTAAATATAGAGAACAAACTTATTTATTCATTATATATATATTTATTCATTATATATATATATATATATACATAAATATATATATATATATATATATATATATATATATATATATATATAT
>JBBPBX010019582.1:0-14837 GCA_038048925.1 Garcialebias charrua | reverse complement strand
TTTGAAATGCAGCTGATTTGACCATTAAAGTCATTTTATTAAGTAAATGTTCAACTGAGACCCACCTTTACTATAAAGTCGAGCTAACACATAATTGTTTTTAGGTGTTTATCTTGTTAAATTTGGAAGAAATGCACACTTTGTTCATGCCCGCTTCTGTAAACCAGGTTTAGAGATACAGCTGATTTGACCATCGAAGTGCATTTATTAAGCAAAAGTTACACTGAGACACACTTTTGCTATAATTTCGAGCAAACAAATAATTATTTTCAAGTGTTAATCTTGTTAAATTCTTGTTAAAGTCGTCCTGTGCATGCTCCTGCAGCCGCCATTTGACAGCCAATTGATTTTTGGCACAACACCGGCCGGCATTTCAGGATGTCAGCGGTGACTCATCATAGATGCGACTTATATGGCGAAGCGATACATTTATGAATTTTTCCAATTTATTAGACATATTTGGACTGATGCGACTTACAGGGTGGTGCGACATTTACATTGGAAAATACGGTAATGGTTAATTTGGTTAATTTGTTGTATTATTCAAACATGTTCAAAATAAATCCTTGTTCAAAATGTCAATGTTTTTTTTTATTGTTAATTTGTTCCTAAAAAGGCAATGAATGTACACGTAGGAATCCTGCCTTTTTGTTTTATGTTCAGGACTGCAAACAAACATCACGTCATGGTGGATGGCGTGTTCTCCCGTGCGAACAAGCTGCAGATGTGGATAAACTTGTTGACACCCTTCCAGAAAAATAAACAATGAACACAAAACTGATGAGACGGGAACACGGAGGCTCCAATTTAGCCTCATCAGTCCCGAAAGCCTCTGCTAGAAACATTGACTCTTGCCCATATGCATCTTGGTGAATTTATATATATATTTTTTTTCTTTTTCCAAGAAGCCTGTTGTAGTTCAAACTGCTACAGCTGCTGGAATCAAAATGTGACGTGCCTTGATCCAGACTGAAAAGTTTTGGATTGTTTTCTTGGCTTTTATAATACCTTCTGCACAGTGATGTATATGCAAGCATTCGGAGTATACCCACTAGAAAAGTGTGGTAATTTCAGTATGCCCACTTAAAAGTGCCCAATGACACGAGTCCATGTCATGTATAACTGAAAGTTATGCACCATAACTCATGTTCCCTGAAGGAAGGGAACGAGGTGCAACATATGCTATGGGAATTGCGCCCCCGCGCGATTACCTGAAGGAATACATTCACGCCTTTACGGCAGGGGCGTCAGCGTTGCGCCAGAGGCCCCGCCCTCTGGGTACTTAAGCGGCTGACGCCCATCCATCATTCTCCAAAATGCACTTCACAGAGCTTTCAGCATTGAAAAGGGCCAGATATGTTGCACCTCGTTCCCTTCCTTCAAGGAACATGAGTTCCATTTCAGTCATGTTCTCTCAGTGCAACATACTTGCTATGGGAATTGCGCCCCCGAGCGATTACCTGAAGGAATATACTCACGCCTTTACGGCTAGGTGCGTCACCGCTGTGCCAGAGCCCCCGCCCTCTGGTTACTTAAGCGGCGTGCGCCCCTCCATCTTCCTCTTTTTTGCCCTTCACCTCGCTTAAACCTGAACTACCTTTTTGCCGGACTTCTCTGGTGCCTTCATCGCTCATTCGAGGTGAGCTCGCTCCCTACACAGAGCGTACAGAGAATTATTTCCTGCGTACTGCTGGACTAATAATAATAATAATAATGAATTCAATTTATAACGCACTTTTCATTAGTGAAAATCTCAAAGCGCTACACACATTGAATGCTACACACATTCATACACCGATAGCGGCAGACTACCATGCAAGGTGCTTTCCAGTCCTACCGGGAGCAACTCGGGACTAGCAAGCCTAGTCCAGCATTTTTCCACCTAACCCCGAAGTTTTCTCTCCTCTCTCTACAGATTGCTTCACGACAACGCTAACTACGCCATTAAAAAAAAAAGTTGGCTGCCTCGCTACGTCAAGCTAGCGGGCTGGCCAGCGGAAGCAACACGGCGGAGGAGACATCTCAAGAAAGAAGACGAAAAATTCTGGAAGGACTCGCTCGCCTCGTCTCGGACAGAATGGCTCCGGAGAAGGGAAAGCGGAAAGCGAAACTTCCAAGGAAGACCACCACGGCGGCGAGCCCCACCTCGCGCGCCTGCCCAAGTGGCTGTGGTTTTTATCTCGCGGCGACGGACACCCACGAGGCCTGTCCTGTCTGCCTGGGAATGCTTCATGCAAAAACTGCGCTGGACGCACCTGACTTTTGCCCACACTGCAGCATCATGATGGATGCGGTGCTGCGGCATCGGGTCGACATTGTCGCCAAGGCCATGGGGACCTCGGCCACTTCTGCGGACGCAGACACCACGGAGCCTCTCACCCCCACACCGGAGTTGGAGAGTATGGCTTTACACGACAGCACGCGGGTCGAATGGGGTGACACCCCCGACGCGTTGGCCAACATGGAGGACCTGACTGTCGAATTCGACACCGGGGTATGATGAACGACGATGAGTTATCAATCTCGGCCTCGGGTGAATTTTCAATGGAGGAGGCGGACGCAGATGTGGAGGATCAGGGTGACGCACTCGCCCAGACCCCCCTACCCGCTCTCCCAGACACTGACTCTTCCATCCCTGCTCTGTTTGAACTGTGCCACAGAGCAACGGACGCACTACAGGTGCCCTGGACCGAACCCCCGCCTCGCCAACAGGTTACGAGGTTAGTGGGAAATTACTTTTATTCAAAGCAACAGGCTGCCACGAGGCAGAGGATGCCTGTGTTCCCAGACTTTCTCACGGAACTAACACGCACCTGGACTCACCCACGAGCCCCTATGCTTCTTCCCCTCTCACAATTTCTCGACGTGGATGGAATGGACGAGGTGGGTTTAGCTAACGTGCCTCAAATAGAGGACACTCTGGCGTCTCACCTGGCCCCAAACTCTTCAGGAGCAAAACCAACTCTCCCCAGCAGGGCCTGCCGGGCCTCGGCGTCTCTCCTCGAGAAATGCTACAGGGCTCAAGGACTTGCGGCGCGCGCCATGAACGCGTCCGTACTGATGCAAGCCTACCTGGCAGAAAAGTTGCAGCAGCTTCAAGTAGCAACGGACAAGCAGGCGGCTACCGAATTGCTGGAGGAAGCCCATAGAACAACTGACTTTGTGCTCCGAATGATGGGGACTGCTGTGGTTACTCAGGGCAAAGGGATGGCGGAGGTGGTCATTGCGACCCGCCATCTCTGGATGACACTGACAGACTTACCCGAGGGACAAAAGGTGCCTTTTCTCCATCACTCGATACATCCGGAAGGGCTGTTTGGAAAAGCTTTGGAACGGATTCAGACAAAACTGGACCAAAGACGCAAACAGGCAGAGGCTCTCCGGGTGGGGATCCCCCGTAGAAGCTTCGCCCCCCCAAGGGAAAATGCGGGGGGAAGACCTGCCCAGCCTAGGCACCACTCGACGACGCGTGCCCTACCGCAAAAGTGGCCAGCGTACGAGGAGGAGCCCAGACAGAGACCCCCTTCGGGCCCTCCTCGTAATGAGCACGCCTGTAACAAGAACAGGTTTGTCCCTCGCCAAATGTCCAAACACAGGGCCTCTTCGGCGAGTCGCGACAACAGACAAAAACGGGCCTGATGAACCAGGCTCACGTTTTCATATTACACGGTCACCCACCCACGCGGTAACGGGAATGATCCGTCTAAACCCAGACTTTATTTGTAACATTGTACAAAAAGCTGGTTTGTTCTCAGCATGCACCAATCATGCCCTCCCTGCTGTGAGTGACTTAAAATCATATACGTCAAGTCACGTAAGCACAAATAAAATCATGAAACAGCAATTCTCTGTTTTACTGACTCCAAAAAAAAACAAAACAACACACAGCTTCTAGGGGTGTAACGATACACAAAACTCTCGAGACAAGACGAGACAAATTACAGAGTTCGCGAGAACGAGACGAGATTTTAATGTTAGTTCAAGAAAACTTCAAAGATCGGTTTTATGCCGCAAAAAGGCTTTTATTCTGTTTTAACATGTATTACAAACTCAACTGATGTCTTCATTTTACTGATTGAATCTCCTTAGACCTTAGAACATTCAACTTTGTCTAGGACTACCAAACATATGTACTTGTAAATATTTTACATATAGCTCCCATGGGAGACTGTAAAATGACAGATTGAGGAATTTGCATTCCATTAGGTCTGTGTGGCCCCCTGGGGCTGGAGTCTTTTGTGTGCTCAAAGCATGCCCCCAGTAGCAAAAACAAAACATCTCCCCATATTCCAACAACAACATTCCTTCTGCAGGTTGAAAGTGCAGCTTTTTACAACACAGAGCAAACTTTTGGAGATGTTGATGAAGACAGAATTCGTCAAAATACAAACTTGGTTTAAACTCAACAAATTATCATTAAATCTGGATAAAACTAATTACATGATACTCAGTAATTAAAAGAAAACTGTTGATGTTCCATTCAAAATTGAGGGTGTTGAGATTTTTAGAGTGAGTGAGGTGAACTTTTTGGGTGTTATCATTGATGACAAACTAGAGCTGCTGCCTCATACCTCATACCTCATACATATACTGTGTACATTAACTTATATGCTGCTGTGCCACTCTTTGCAAATGTCAACGCTAGAAACTTCAGTTTATTTTATAGATATACGTTTTATACTTTTTATACTACTATGCAAAAACTCAGGACAGTATTACACTTTTATTATTTCATTTTATGCTTATGTTCATTGGGTGTTTGGTGTTTTAGGGGTGTTTGGTGTTTCAGTGTTGGTGTAAATTTTCATACTTTTATACTATTATGAAAAAACTCAGGACAGTGTTACACTTTTTTACTATTTTACTATTTTATGCTTATGTTTATTAAATGTTTTAGTGTTTAGTGTTTAGATGGTTACTGTTGCACCGAGGGACTGAGAGAAACGCAATTTCGGTCCTGTGTATGTCCTGTACATATTGCAGTTCTGACAATAAAGTTGACTTTGACTTTGACTGCCTCTAAGCGAGCAGGTCCCCGGTTCAAATCCTGGTCCGGGGGCCTTTCTGGGTGGAGTTTGCATGTTCTCTCCGTGCATGCGTGGGTTTTCTCCGGGTGCTCCGGTTTCCTCCCACAGTCCAAAAACATGCATGTTAGGCTGATTGTTAACTCTAAATTGACCCTAGGTGTGAGTGAGACAGGTCCCTCTTGTAAATGAGTCCCCGTGGCTCAACGAGTCCAGCCTGTATAAATAAAGGTTGAATGAATGAATGAACAAACTGATATGGAGAGAACACAAATTCTGTAAGAATAAAAATACTAAATCTATTACAGTACTGTACAAAGTCAGAGACCCATTGAATGATAAAGCTCTGTATTTGTTGTATAACACAATCATTTTTCCACACTCAAAAGTATGAATGTTTACATGAAAACTGGAGTGAAACAACTTTATTCAATTTTATTTCACTCAGCATGTAGCTTGCAGATAGGCAGATAGGCAGCCGTGGCATAGTGGTAATGGCACTCGTCCACCGATCGGAAGGTTGGAGGTTCGAATCCCGTTTCCCCACACCATGTGTCGTTGTGTCCCTGGGCAAGACACTTAACCCCGAGTTTCTCCCGGTAGGACTGGATGGCGCCTTGCATGGCAGTCTGCCGCTACCGGTGTATGAATGTGTGTATGAATGGTTGGATGGTTGGTATTGTAAAGCGCTTTGGGGCCCCTCATAGGGGGCTGGAAAGCGCTATATAAATAAGCTCCATTTACCATTTGTCCTTCGTCCAGGAAGGACAAAGATGCCTTCCTGACAAAACCGCCGTTCACCTAAAGCGCATGTGTCTCCGCGGAGAAACTTATGAACCGACACGGTCCATAGCAGGGTTTCCAGGCCGAAGGCCTGTAAGTCGATGTCCTCGTAAGTCGGGGACCACCTGTACAATCCCGCCGCCTTCAGATAAAAGTGGCCAACACAGGTAGTTCTCGACTTGCGGCGGCTTCAACTTACGGCGTTTCAGCTATACGAACCGGCGTAGAAATGGAACTCGTTCGTAAGTTGGGGATCACCTGTACAATCCCCCCTTCAGATAAAAGTGACCAATGCAATCCCGCCTTGACCGTGGAATAGGTGACAGGTGACAGGACTTGCAGTCTCCCCTAGCAACTTCATCTGCCATAGCAACTGATTCTGTAGTCTGTGATGTAAATGGCCTCATATACATACCAAAATAATGTTCATTTATTAATGAAAAGTTCAACTAAGACACATCAAACAAAATACTGTAGTTTTTATGTGATAATCTTGTCAAAAGTCCTTCCAAACAATTTGGCAGCCAGTCCATTTTGGGCAAAACACCAGTTCACGTGAGGTGCGACCTATAGGCCGGTGCGACCTATAGGCCGGTGCGACTTATACGTTGATTTTTCCATTTAATTGGGCATAATAAGGTTGGTGCGACTTATACTCCGGTGCGACTTATACGCCGACAAATACGGTACCAATGGACGTGATAATGCTAATTCAATCTGTCATTTTACAGTCTCCCATGGGAGCTATACGTAAAATATTTACAAGTACATATGTTTGGTTGTTTCACTCCAGTTTTCATGTAAACATTCATACTTTTGAGTGTGGAAAAATGATTGTGTTATACAACAAATACAGAGCTTTATCATTCAATGGGTCTCTGACTTTGTACAGTACTGTAATAGATTTAGTATTTTTATTCTTACAGAATTTGTGTTCTCTCCATATCAGTTTGTTCATTCATTCATTCAACCTTTATTTATACAGGCTGGACTCGTTGAGCCACGGGGACTCATTTACAAGAGGGACCTGTCTCACTCACACCTAGGGTCAATTTAGAGTTAACAATCAGCCTAACATGCATGTTTTTGGACTGTGGGAGGAAACCGGAGCACCCGGAGAAAACCCACGCATGCACGGAAAGAACATGCAAACTCCACCCAGAAAGGCCCCCGGACCAGGATTTGAACCGGGGACCTGCTAGCTGAGAGGCAGCAGCTCTAGTTTGTCATCAATGATAACACCCAAAAAGTTCACCTCACTCACTCTAAAAATCTCAACACCCTCAATTTTGAATGGAACATCAACAGTTTTCTTTTAATTACTGAGTATCATGTAATTAGTTTTATCCAGATTTAATGATAATTTGTTGAGTTTAAACCAAGTTTGTATTTTGACGAATTCTGTCTTCATCAACATCTCCAAAAGTTTGGTCTGTGTTGTAAAAAGCTGCACTTTCAACCTGCAGAAGGAATGTTGTTGTTGGAATATGGGGAGATGTTTTGTTTTTGCTACTGGGGGAATGTTTTGAGCACACAAAAGACTCCAGCCCCAGGGGGGCACACAGACCTAATGGAATGCAAATTCCTCAATCTGTCATTTGACAGCCTCTGGTAAGGGTAGTACTCATCTGAATATTCTGGTAGTCCTAGTGTTAAGAACCGGTTCTCTAACAGAACCGGTTCTCGGTTCCCATCCCTATTCATCCTTGATCTGGCCTTTTCTTTAGTTTTTTTTTGCCAAAAGTCAAGTGATCCCTTCCTCCTCCACTGACTCCATGACTGAAATGATGAGAAATGAATGAATTTGTCACGAGCAAATTAAACCCGGGTCCAACGTGGCTGCGCGATGTTCTGCAGATTTCCTGGTGTGCTGGACCAGCGCTCCCTGTTTTTATTTTATTTTTTAGAACTTTTTTTATTAACATATAAACATAGAACACAGCTGCGGCTACAGCTAGTGCCTTTTTTTTCCCCACCCGACCTGTCAATCAATTCAGTAGGCGTGTCAGCAAATGACCAATCAGCGACCTCAATTTGTCCCCTAGGTAAACGCTCTGCCCTGCTGCTGCTCAAATGACGTCAATAATTTGGAGCGGTTTGGTGGGGGCTCGCTCCCAGTGTTTCCTGGTTCTGTCGGCGGTTAGGCGGGCGCTCTTGGCCATGTCGTCCATGTGGGATTTTGTGTCCTCTTGGGCGGCGGGTTGACTGCGGTTCATAGGGGTCTTGGCGGCATGGTGGATGTAGGCTGTTGGTTCTGCTGTTGGCGGCCCTCGTGGCCGTGTCCCTCTCTGGTCCAGAGCTCAATGGCCTGGCGGTCGGAGAGGTTTTTTTTTGCCTCGCTCCTTGAGTGGACCTTGGCTAACTGGGAGGGGGGGGTAGCGGGGGAGCTGACTCGCTGCGGGAGCATTGTTTCTGCATGTAGGGATTTTGAGACTCAGGTGTGCTACAACGGTTTTACATCTCTGTTGTTCAGAACCACCTGGGACTCAATTTTATTATACACCTTAGACATTCACTCATAAACATCCTCATAAAATTCACATATAGGAATTTGGGATGAGCACTATGGTTATGGGTGACAGGATGACATCACTCTCGCCCTCATGCCTATGCTCACTCACAATTATGCATTTAGACAGTAAGGGCCTGGGTTAGAGTTGGGGTGGAGGGGAAACTGGCATAATGCCAGCCTTTGCTGCTTCTCTTTCCCTTTTTATGTGCACTTTACAACAACACACACCAACAGCACATTTGGGGATGGGGGTATGTGTATCAGGGTCTAGATTTGTTAATTTCAATCTTATTTATTTATTTTTATGGATGTATATGTGTATATATATGTGTATATATATATGTATGTGACTGGCCATGTCAAAACCAGGAACAAGTATCCCCTGGGTCATTTTGAGTTATTTACAGAATCTGAAAGTGTGGGTTCTAAGCTATCCGATGATGCCAAACACATGGCACTCAAAAAAAAATAAAAATGAAGAAGATACAGCCATTTCAATGTTGGCAATCTGCAAATAAGATTAGGGAGAAAACAGGCCTCAAAGTTTTAGAAGAATGTCCCCATTCCAGAAGTGTTAGCTGGGGGTGTTAACAATTGCTGTTCATTAACATTAATTTGCCTTAACCCCAACCCCCAGCACTGACTGTCAACACAGACTCTACCAAGGATGGTGTGCAGAACTTCAGCTTTGCTGGCAAAATTCCTTTTGATCTTTTGAAAAAAAAACAAAAATCAATTGTATTTTATGTTATTGTGACATGTTTTACACAATACTAATGTTGATTGTTGTGTCACATAGTTACTGTTACAGCCCACCCCAAAAAAATAAGGGTCACATCTAAGGAGGACACAGAAACTGATTCAACTGGGTTCAAACAAATTTTCATTACAGGTAACCCTCGACCTAGGGCACCCTCGACCTACGGCAACCCGGACCTACAAACGTATCATATTTAATAATTTAATAAAAATATGAAATTAAAAATAAATAAAAAATAAACTTTTTTTTGTGTGTGTTTAAATGTTATTGATTTCATGTGTACAGGACTTTATTGCAGCTGTGGTTGTTTTAAAGGCTTCATAAATAATATTTTAAATAAAAATGATCATTTTTAATCATAATTGCGCAACTTCCGTTTGTTTCAGGAAATGCCGCGGCAGCCAAGTTAGGTAGGTATGTGGTCCCGGCAGCCGGCTGTGAGGACTATGTTTGTTCCAGGATTGCCTCATATGGATAAATTACTAGCTGGAATCGCTCTGTGAACTCTATGGACGTCTCGGCCTGGAGCAGCAGCAGCGGATCGATCGCCGATCGCTCAGTCATTGCGCCGCACCGCCGCACGAACACCAGCTCATGGCCTGGCTAACACAAAACTAGCAGAAGCTAACACAGGCCGCAGCAGCAGCCGCCGATCGCTCGCTCGCCCGCGTTGCTCCGCCGGACAACAGCAACTCATGGATTAGCTAAACACGCAGCTAATGCAGAAGCTACAAGCGGCAGCATCAGCCGCGGTTCACTCGCCGAACCAGCGCGTTGCGCCGCCCGACAACCTACGATGTCGGCTTTGACCAGCTCAAAGTAAGAAATTATATTTTTATTTATTCTGTATTAATTAATTATTTTATTCTGTAATAATTTTATTATTATTCTGTTCACTAATAATCCACTACACTGTGGTCATGTGGACTCCGACCTACGGCAAAATCGACCTGCGAACGGTCTTTAGTTCCGTAACTCGTCCGTAACTCGAGGGTTTGCTGTAGTTTGTTCTATTATGTTTTCTTCTCTTGTCTGGAACCTTGCTGTGGCTGGTGTTAAACACTTTATAAAGTTGATGACACTGGAAAAGTTTGTATAATAGCTGAAGATGTTGAGTAAATTCAGGATAGCTGAAGATGTTGAGTAAACTCAGGAGATGCTTATGTTGCATCTGATGAGGTTAGAAAGGGGAAAAACAAAAGAAAATAAGGCTTTACACACACCAAACTCCTGCACAAACTTATTTTAGAGATGTCACACAAGGTTTTGGTGACATGACCTTTGTGTCATCAGGGCAGAAAGGCCTTATCTTTGCATATAGTTTTTTTTTTTATTAAGCTTTTGTGGGCTGGTCGGTTTCCATCCATCCATCCATACATCCATCCATCCATCCATCCATCCATCCATCCATCCATCCATCCATCCATCCATCCATCTAAATAACATATTTCAAAGAAAGAAAGATAAGATTTCTTGTTTCACCAAATATATATTAACGTAAAAAAATAAATTCTAAAGATAATCTTACATAAAGATAAAGAAAAACATTTTAGAGCAAAATTATCTGGGGAAAAACAAGGCTATTTTAATTAAACACGTTGCTCATTCAGCTTTTTTGTTCCTGATGACAGTCAGCTGACAGCACCATGAACTGCTGATTAGGGTTGGGCATCGAGAATCGAGAATCGTTCGGAACCGGGACTAACTGTCCGGTTTTCCCGGAATCATTCAAAATATTAATTTGCGATTCCTATGTTCAATGCTAGTTAGCCGACCGGAAGTAGCCGCCGCCGATACCCAACAAAGAAGAATCCACTGGAAGTGTGCACCCGAGATTGAAAGCTTATCTTACTAATTAATAAAATAATGCAATAATTTTCTATCATGCAAAGGAGAGTGGAGAAGTAAAATAGTGTCTCGTCTTTGATGCGCTCCACCGGATTATTTTCGCTTCGTATTCGACCGAAAGTACAGAGTGGTCCGTCTGCAAGACGCTCCGCCAAACTTTTCGCTAATCGCTACCTCTTCGGCTCTATCAGGTAAATAAATAAACTATAAACTACATCTCATACCAACATTAAGGCAGCTAACAAGTTATACTCCGCTTAAAGCGGTAAGTCAGCTCAAATACAAACACGATGTTAACGTTAGCTTGTATTTTTTTTCTTAGACAAACGACCTGAAATGGCTTCACAGTGTTCACCAGCGTCCAAGATAAAAACGTCAGTGTTAACTGAATGAAGAGTGCCACAGAACAGTTACAGCATATGTTGTGAAAAGGTTGCATCCCTTTTCAGATGTGAATTCAACCATGGATTGCACTTACATTGCACTCAAATCCAACACTTATTAACATTCTTAATCCATTTAAAGTTCTCTGTGTCTTTTAAAATGTCTAAATGTCTCTAGTTTTCAGTATTATATAATTTCTGTTTATGTTCTCTTTCATTCCATTATGAGGGAATGTCACAGTTTGAAGAATTATTGAATAGGTTAGTTAGGCAATAACAACAGAGCTAATAATTGTACACATTCTCAGTCTTAAAAATGATTTAATAATCTCTTTTTACTGATAATACTGATAAACCTGTTGTTTGTTTAGGAACTTCCTGCAGTCTGTCCAGAAAGTCTCCACTGGAGGAGCGTTTTGCTGAGGAAGAGGCACAACATAATGTCACAGCTCCATGTCCATGAAGAAACAAATGGAGAGAGGGCTGCAGATACCAGGACATCCCACCAGCCGTTCTGTCTGAGGATCCTGCTGCTGGTGGTGGAACCAGGTTAGCCCATCAGTGGGAGCTCAGTAACATGACTGCAGCATCAGACACTGGACAATATTATATGTATAATAATAATATATGTTGGTGAGTCCTCCATGTTGGCTCTAATCTGCCCTGTGAGAAATTCATAGTAAATGTAACAAAAAGGAAAAAGTTCATAGCATTAAATTCAAACAGAAGTTCAAATTATTTCATCCTGAAATAACTCTGGCTAACTACTGTAGCTTTTTTATAACATGGAGTTAAACTCAAAGTAGTCTCCTCAGATAAATAGTGTTACCATTATTTTTATATTAAAGTTTCTGTTAACTTATTATTTTTATATTTGATTGTTTTTTGTTCAGTGCCCTGAGACAACTTCTGTTGTGACTTGGAGCTATACAGTATAAATAAACTGAACTGAATTGAATTGACATGTCTTTTTTTTAACCCCGCCTACAAAAAGAATCGGAATCGAGAATCGAAAAGAATCGGAATCGAAACGAAGAATCGGAATTGGAACCGGAATCGCTCAAATTCAAACGATGCCCAACCCTACTGCTGATCCATCCAATCCTGGGGGCAATGAGGCTGTATGATCCGTGGCCCCTATACAAGCAGTGCGGTGCGGGGGAAGCTGACCCCCACCCCTCCCCCCACCCCCCGTAACGCACTGCTCCCAAGGACAACATGATCCGCGCGGCTCTAAAAGCAGTGAGATGCAGATGGGGGACCAGTTCTCCTCGCCGTACCACGCTGCTTCCAGAGCCACAGATGCTGGCTGCGTCTCAATTCAGGGGCTGCGTCCTCATGAGGACCCAGCCTAGCTGGGCCGAGTAGGCCACGCACTCACAAGACCGGGTGGGCTGAGCGAAACTGCTAAAATGGGATGGTCTAGCCTTCAGGTTTGCCGGCCTTGAAGTGGGTGGGGCGTTCTCTTGAAGTGGGTGGGAAGTTCTTGTGTGCCGCTTGGTGTGTGTGGAAAGAGAAGGGACGCCGCTAAAATATATTAGTTAGCTGAATACATGTATATATATTTGTGTTTCTGAGTTTACTGTTTGTTAAAAACTGATTATAAATCAGCAGTGGTGGGCAACGCTAATCCAAAAATTAGTTCCGCTATTTCTAAAGCACTTATTAATTTATTTAGGTCCGCAATTTCAAAAGCACTAATGTCTTATGAAAATTAGGGGAAGCTAATTCTAATCCGCTAATTAAATTTAACAAGCCAGCAAGTTATGCAATATTTGCACTACACTGCCAACTAACGGTGCATGAACTGTTATACAGTAAGTTGTTTGAGTTTCAGAGTATTTAGTTTGGTTCTCTTCAACAGGTTTGACAAGGACCAAATCAGAGTCAGAGTCAGAGAGTCTTTATTGTCATTTGCACCGCATGTGGTACATGTGATGAAAACGAGATTATGTACACGGGGTCCCAGTTACATCCAACAACAAATGCAAGAGAAAAACAGTAATAACATCTAGAATTAACTAAGAAAAACATCAACTAGTAATACACTAAGCCCTAATATAGTGGAAAAACATCATTATAAACAGCAGCACGAACATGAGTCTGTATGAGCAGATGGTCACAGATGAACACAGCAACAAGAAAACAGATCAGCATCAGCATGATGTGATATTTTGCAGTGTTTATTTTTATTTTTATTTATTCATTCATGAGTCTAACAGCCTCAGGGTAGAAGCTGTTCCTCAGTCTAGTGGTTCTACATTTGATGCTCCTCAACCTCCGTCCTGAGGGGAGTGGGGCAAAGAGTGAGTGTGCTGGGTGAGTGAGGTCTTTCATGATGCAGGTGGCTCTTTTCCTGCATCTGGAGGTGTAAATGTCTGTGATGGTGGGGAGACTGACTCCAACAGACTTCTGTGCAGCCTTCACCACTCTCTGTAGAGCTTTCCTCTCTGCAACTGTGCAGCCTCCATGCCACACGTTGATGCTGGAGCACAGGATGCTCTCCACTGCACACCTGTAGAACGAGGTGAGAACTGGGCTGCTCAGACCAGCACGTCTCAGTCGTCTGAGGAAGTAGAGTCTCTGATGACCTTTCTTGATCAGGCTGGTGGTGTTGTTGCTCCAGCTGAGGTTATCATTCAAGTGTACACCCAAGTATTTGTAGCTGGAGACCACTTCCACTGCAGATCCACCTATTTTCAGTGGGGCGTGGGTGTGTTTATTCCTTCTGAAGTCCACAATCATCTCCTTTGTCTTCTTCACATTCATGTGAAGATTATTCTCTTTGCACCAGCTCTCCAGGTGTTCCACCTCCTGTCTGTAGCTGGACTCATCATTGTTTGTGATGCATCCCACCACCGCTGTATCATCTGCAAACTTAACAATATGACAGCCTGGAAGTGTGGCTGTACAATCATATGTGAGCAGAGTGAACAGAAGGGGGCTCAGCACACATCCTTGAGGAGAGCCAGTGCTGAGGTTTATGGTGGAGGAGGAGAAGTTGTGGATCTTCACGGACTGTGGTCTGTCTGTTAAGAAGTCTAGTACCCAGTTACAAATGGAGGGGCTTAGTCCAAGTGTAGATAGTTTGTCTATCAGAGTTTGGGGGATCATGGTGTTGAAGGCAGATGTGAAGTCCACAAAGAGCAGACGCACGTATGAGTCCTTCTGATCCAGGTGGGTGAGAGCAGTGTGGACCACGGAAGAAATGGCGTCCTCTGTTGATCGGTTCTCGCGGTATGCATATTGATGAGGGTCCTCGTTGATGTTGACGGTTGTCTTGATGTGGGACATGACCAGTTTCTCAAAACATTTAGCGACTATCGGGGTGAGGGCCACTGGTCTATAGTCATTCAGACCAGTCACTGTGGAGCTCTTTGGGACTGGGATGATGGTCGCGGTCTTCAGGCAGGTGGGAACTGACTCCAGTGCAAGTGAGGTGGTGAAGATGTCAGCCAGCACCTCACAGAGCTGGTCCGCACATTCCTTCAGAACTTTCCCTGGGATGTTGTCTGGTCCGGTTGCTT
>JBBPBX010019581.1:28299-44318 GCA_038048925.1 Garcialebias charrua | reverse complement strand
TTGTTTTGAAGGAGCTGATCGCTTCTTTGGTCTAGCGATCTGGCAACCCTGCTCTTCGGGTTGATGCTCACAAGACGTGTACATTCACTGGAGCTATTCACAAAAGTACGTCTTCCAGATTGGTAATCCACTTTCTCTGCTTCTTATATTGGAAAATGCAAGTATGATGCGTTCGGTTCTACATTCTCACGGCCTATACACAAATTATAAGACGTCTCGTAAACCACGTCGGACCTAGTGGCTCGTTAGCTTTGCTGTTAGCTGCTAAGTTCGTCTACAAAAACCAACTTTGGATTATTTAAAGTCGATATTGTTTATCTACACGACGCGCCACTGTACGCTTTGTTAGCGAATCCGATGTGAGCTGTCTACCGTTACAAAGTTATAAAATGTCCGCTGTAGGCAGCCTATGCTATGCTAACGGGAGGTTCACTGCAATTTTCCAACTTTCCCGTTTGTCTAAGTGTTATAACCTAAAATTATTGAGATAGAATGTCATAATCCTTTTTGATCAATCCTTCCAATTGTGACGGTTCATTCGGCCCTAATTAATTTATCTCGAACTATCCGTAAATATTTTATTTGTTTATTCAAAAAATTGTTACCAGTCCTGAGGCCTTCTAGCCTGGTTAAAACCAGACCCTCGTTCAGAGCTGAGCTGAAGTTCTATTTTTTCATTTCACCCACATTCACGCTGTAGAAAATGATCTCGTCCTGTTAAAATGGAGAAGTGTAAACCGTTTTAATGTAATGTTTATTTTTGTGTTTCAGGAACCCAGCACCAACTCCTGAGGAGGTGGAGAATTCGTTTATTACTCTATTAACTGCTGTATCTAAATAAAACTGTTCTAACTTCAGCGCCTCAATGTTTGTTTCATATTTAATCTTCAGATAGCTTGTGACAAGTTTAAGAAGAAAAATCAATCCATAAATATGTCATACAGGCAAAAAAAAATACAGTAATCATTATTTTCCTCCTTCCATTTCTGAATTCTTTAAAGTCCATGACTCACCATGTTTTCAAATTGCATCGCCATTATTTATTTGTTTATTTCATGATTTATAGCAGATTTTTAGCAAAAGCTCCGGGAAGATCTGCCCCTCTCTTTTTTCTCTCCCCGTGGGTCGGGAGTTCAGAAAGGTAGCTCTGAGCACGCAGCGGAGCTCTGAACGCTCGTGCCCCGTGCTCCACGCTGGACAGAACCGAGCCCTGAGTCAACGAACAGAACTCCAGGGGTAACAGCAGAACGGGGAGCCAGGGAGAAGACGAGAGAAGCCGCGCGGCTCTTGCTTCTCTGGGCAGAAGCTGAGAGGCTTTGAGAGCAGCAAGCAACAGTCCGCAGGGTGTTATATCTTATTAAAACGTCTATAAAATAAATAATAAATAAAAACAGAGCACTGGTCCAGTTGTACACACAAATGCACCAAGAAATATGCAGTTTTAACTCCCATTTTTTAAAGATATGTATGGGAACAATTAAATAAATAACAAGTAGGACCGTGCTTTTATTGAGGCAAAAAAAATATTGTGATATCAAGGTATTTTACTTAAAGATCCACTGACGTGATTTTTCTACTATTCATCAAATTGCTCAAAATATATATATATTATCATTTAAATATGTTAATTTTTGCAAACAAAATGATAAATCACTTTAATTTTGCTTTAAAAGTGATTTTGAACTTCAAGCCGTGTTTAATCATGGGAAATCCGTTTACACCTGAACGCACCATCTGTGATGTAATGTGCAGAGTGAGAGGCAGAGGGCTCCAGTCTCTTCAATAGCAGACATTTTAAAACCTGACTAATTTAGCAATCTAGGTGAAGATTTAAGCTATTTGTCTTCATTTTGGGAAGCAGAAAATAGTTTGGGTGATGGAACAAGAAACAGCAGGATCTAATTTAGATCTGATGCCGTATCAGACTTACTTTTATGTGAGCTGCTCATACCGTGACAAGCCAAGAGCTCTGCCTCAACTCTGCACATGACATCACAGATGGTGCGTTCGGGTGTAAACGGATTTCCCATGATTAAACACAGCTTGAAGTTCAAAATCACTTTTAAAGCAAAATTAAAGTGATTTATCATTTTGTTTGCAAAAACTAACATATTTAAATGATAATATATATATATTTTGAGCAATTTGATGAATAGTAAAAAAATCACGTCAGTGGATCTTTAATAATTTCTGTATATAGCCTGTTTCAGCTTTTTCAGCTAATTCTACATTTTTAATCCAACTTTTCAGCCTAATTTAGCAAAACCATGCTCTTGTTTAGCTATTTTTTTTAAATCATTCTAATTAACTTAAACTGTTTATTTTCATTAGACCAGTGTTTTTCAACCTTTTTGGAGCCAAGGCACAGTGTTTTCATTGAAAAAATCACGAGGCACACCACCAACCAGAATTGTAAACAGAGATACTGTACTCTGTATCCGCCTATATTAAATATATAGTCATTCTTATCATAGTGTCTTGAATAGAAATGAAATAAACACAGAAATGTATTTTTATCATATTTTATATTTCTTATTTCAATGTGGTCTTGTGACTGTTACATGCTCAAAGCAGCAAGGGGCGATATGTACCATTTAAGTTTACCGGTATATATATATATATTAATTATTTTTTTTTTTGGGTACTTCATTGTGTATTTTATGAGTGTGGACAAAGTCAAACACTAAAGCTGTTTAGAAAACCACTTGGTTTCTAAACTTAAAAATATTTAGATCACAGATCAAAAGTTTAAACTGAGAGCCTGTATCATTTTAAGGGAAAAATATGTTGTTTCAAAATTTAAAGCGTCTACAAATCCCAAAAAATTGGGATAAATCCATTTTTCCCACTGTGCCGTAGTAAGTGGACCACTTATAGCTTTGGCCCCCTCTCGGCCCCCCCAGCAATAAAAGTCTAGCTCCGCCACTGGTCCAGAGCAGCACAGCGCTGCAGAGAGAGACAGAGAGAGCAGAGACGAGTCACGCAGGTGAGGCAGGCAAGCTGACGTGACATGGCAGGAAACCATTATTTTAGAACATAAAAAAGGATTTAGTATTCTGTGACTAATTTTATTCTATTTTTATCTGGTCCAGGAACTCTTATCAGATTATTTTATCAGCGAAAGTCAGCGCGTTTTCCTCAATTTTTTTTTTTTTTTCACTCAGTCCCACACTTTATTTATTTTATTTGTTTGTGGGTTTAATTTTCAATACCTTCATTCCTAATGTATTATAACGTATTTACGCATGGTAATATACAAATACATCACCTCACCAGATCCCGCCTCCACTTAATCAAAAGTCAAATTATAAGTGGATTTAATTGACACTGTTTTATAGTTAGCCACAAAACCTAACGAGATTAACAGTGAACTCGGTCTAGGGTTTCAGGAGCGACGGCGAATATTTATTCTAGAACCCCACTCCCCCTCAACCAGATTGATCCGTCAATCAACTGGGTGCGCAACCACTGCGTGTTTTTACTCTGGGATCTGGAGTCTTGGCTGGAAACTTATAATTCTACTTTTAATTTTAACGTTTTTTTTTTTCACGTATTTACCCTGGAGTCCAAACACTGAGTAAAATTTGCCTATAAAATTTCCAATCACAGATTTCGTTTAAACAGGAATCTGCTTACCTTTTTTGTTGGAGTGACCGGTCACTGATCAGTGCTCTGGACTCCTCTGCCCCTTCCTGTCCGCGCGTGCAACCATCTCGGTGGAACCTCCATTTTTGTTGGCTTTGATCATTCTTATTCGCCCCGAATTCGTTATTTTGGTTTCACTTTGGATCAAAAAGGAGAGATACACTTAAACACGACAGACGCTCACTTAAAGTTCCAAACCAGTTTAATTAATGATAAGTTTAAAAGTCACAGAATACATTTGTTATATTTTATAAGCTATATATATATATGATCTCATATGAGAAGACAGAGAGAGAAAGAAAGAAAGATAGAGAACAAAGAGAACATGAATGCGCATTCATGGAGACAGCATACAACCTGATGGGTTGGTCCCTTGTGGCCTGCTTCTGCGTTGTCTGTTGGAGGGAAACTTATATTTTTATACTCTTCTGTGGGGCGTTTTCTGCTCTCAACCAATAAGAGAAGTTTTGCTTTGTTTTCTTGTAGGGTGTTTCCTGCCTTAACCAATAAGAGCAGTTTTGCTTTGTTTTCTTGTCCTACCCCACTGCCAGAAAGCTTCTGTTCTGGTTTACCCAGGTCTCAGGGGGTTTCAGCTTACTCTGGTTTCCAAAACTAAATATACAACAATGCTGAGCACCCACAAATCACACACACACTAGTAGACCATCAAGTGACCAATCAGTGCAACTGGACACCAAACCACACCAAAGACACACATAGATTAGGGCTTGTTCTGACACTCCCTGACTGAGCAAACATGCAGAACCAGAGAGTGGCTTTCAGTGGACTTCTCCCAAGCCAAATATCTGCAAAGTCATAAAACTGACAGACAGACAGAGAGGACATAAACTGCATCATTTGAAAACCCCTTCTGGTGGAGTAAAAACACGAAGAATAAAAAATATTTTATTTCATAACACTCCCCGTTCTGCTGTTACCTTTGAAGTTCTTTTCGTTGACTCAGGGCTCGGTTCTGTCCAGAGAGCACGGGGCACGCGCGCTCAGAGCTCCGCTGCGTGGCTACCTTTCTGAACTCCCGACCCACGGGGAGAGAAAAAGAGAGGGGCAGATCTTCCCGGAGCTTTTGCTAAAAATCTGCTATAAATCATGAAATAACACATTTAGCGTTATTTCTCTACAATATAAATAAACGCTCCTGTATTATTTTTAAATAAACAAATAAATAATGGCGATGCAATTTGAAAACATGGTGAGTCATGGACTTTAAAGAATTCAAAAACAGAAGGAGGAAAATAATGATTACTGTATTTTTAGCCTGTATGACATATTTATGGATTGCTTTTTCTTCTTAAACTTGTCACAAGCTATCTGAAGATTAAATATGAAACAAACATTGAGGCGCTGAAGTTAGAACAGTTTTATTTAGATACAGCAGTTAATAGAGTAATAAACGAATTCTCCACCTCTTCAGGAGTTGGTGCTGGGTTCCTGAAACACAAAAATAAACATTACATTAAAACGGTTTACACTTCTCCATTTTAACAGGACTAGATCATTTTCTACAGCGTGAATGTGGGTGAAATGAAAAAATAGAACTTCAGCTCAGCTCTGAACGGGGGTCTGGTTTTAATCAGGCTAGAAGGCCTCAGGACTGGTAACAGTTTTTTGAATAAACAAATAAAATATTTGCGGACAGTTCGAGATAAATTAATTAGGGCCGAATGAACCGTCACAGTTGGAAGGATTGATCAAAAAGGATTATGACATTCTATCTCAATAATTTTAGGTTATAACACTTAGACAAACGGGAAAGTTGGAAAATTGCAGTGAACCTCCCGTTAGCATAGCATATGCCTAACAGCGGACATTTTATAACTTTGTAACGGTAGACAGCTCACATCGGATTCGCTAACAAAGCGTACAGTGGCGCGTCGTGTAGATAAACAATATCGACTTTAAATAATCCAAATTTAGTTTTTGTAGACGAACTTAGCAGCTAACAGCAAAGCTAACGAGCCACTAGGTCCGACTGGTTCACGAGACGTCGTCGTCGTTCTTATAATTTGTGTATAGGCCGTGAGAATGTAGAACCGAACGCATCATACTTGTATTTTCCAATATAAGAAGCAGAGAAAGTGGATTACGTACTTTTGTGAATAGTTCCAGTGAATGTCCACGTCTTGTGAGCGTTCCGGACGCAAAAGACAGTCGTTTCCTGTATAGCCTGAGCAGGGTTGCCAGGTGAGAAATGTAGGATTATCGTACACCCATTATAAACAAAATAATAAGTACTGTACTGTAGCGTCTAACAGGCACTCACAGCTTTGTGGCGTCAGTACTGGGGGGAACCATAGACATTAATACGCATTATTGTCTGGGGGCAACTAAAGAGCTCTACAGAAAGTCTTCTGTCACATTTAGAAAAGCACGATTAGCTGGAATTCCAAGACGCCTTCAGGGTTCACAAAAAACTCCGACAGACAGTTGCGACAGGCTGATGGAAACCGGTCACAACTACACGTTCACAGAATGGCGAAATTATTGTATTTTTGGCCTTTGTCGGGATTATTGATCGTACATCGTACAGAGGGCAAAATTATCGTACAAATACGAAAATTATCGTACACCTGGCAAACACTGAGCCTGAGTATAATGGAGACCCCTGATGGACGAAAAAAGGTACTGCAGACAGGAGCATAATAATTTCTAGAAAAACCAAAAACAGGTCGGAGTCACTTTTATTTATTTAATTTAGTCATCCAGTTGGGTTATTCGTTCTGAAACATTTAATAAAAGTAAAAGGATGCAGGTGCAGATTTTAATAACTGTTTGGAGTCAGATGAATAAAAGAAGAGGACAGATTGGGGTTGGAAGAAAAATAAATAATAATAATAATAGTAATGAATTCAATTTATAACGCACTTTTCATTAATGGAAATCTCAAAGTGCTAAGGAGGGAGTAGCCCTCACAGACAGGTCTTAAATAAATACATCTTTAATTTTAATCTATTGAGGACATAAATTGAATCTCAATTTATAATAAGTGGAGAGTTGGACTTTAAAAATCGACTAAGGGATGACAAAGACCCGCCAGGGGGTTTTAGTCGGCCCGCAGATGAATCTGAATTATTAAAAAAAAAAAAAAAAAAAAATAAACGCTATTTTCTTAAAAATCTGCAGTAATAAAACAGCTACGCTCGAAGCTCAATTCATGGCTTCACAGTTGCTTCCTAGATGTGGAAAATGGATTTAAAATTCATTCATTTCTAAATTTTGATGCACTTTTAACATGCAGGAAAGGGTTTTAACAGAACTGTTTTTTTGTATGTCCAGAAGCCCAGATTTAGCTTTTTTAGATTTCTCTACCTGGATTATTGAGCATGCATCAGGGTATTTAACAAAACAGTTTGTTGAATAAATGTTTTAAAACGTGCAATCACTGATCAGTTTTTTAATATGTAATGCACTTAAATGTTAAACTGAGTAAAAATGTAAAAGGACAATTAATTTAATGTTAATATCTTTATAATTTATTTATTCTTTGCACTAATACAAAGACAAAAGTGGACTTTTGGAATGAGTATTCTGGTCTGACCCCCTTGAGATCAGATTAAGCTGTATGCGGCCCCCAGATCAAAATGAGTTTGACACCCCTGGATACCTGGAACGACAGGCACTTTGAATAAATGAGCCACTGAGCTTAATAATTTCAAATTGACAATTCAGGAGGGCATCTAGCGGTGCCGTTTAGACATGAAAATATACACGATACATAAATAAATCCAACAAGAAGGCAGATCTTAGAAGGCTCAAGGAATTTGCTAATTATCATAGACTGTATACTAGCAAGGGGGTCTTAGAAGACCGTACATTGTACGTTCTGAAATAAAAGTAGGCTACAGTATTTTTTGATTTCAGGGTAAATTGATTATTTCACTTTTAGGTAAACTAATGTTTTGGATCTGTTGTGCAGATCAGATTAAAAGATGCCTCCGTCGAAGGATCCATAATAGAGCTTGTTAACAGAAAATTAATTTGATCCTGGTCTGTTAATGATTTTTTAATTTTTTTTTTAAATAGCCTCATTGAACAGTGTTGATGGAACGGCAAGAGTGAGTCTTATGAATCCCACCTCATCTATACAGAACACATAATGGTAAATATGCATTAAGATAGGCCTCTGTCAAAACACATGCAGCATCTGACTTTTGAATCTCAGCTACTGTGGTTATTGATCAGATCGGATCAGATTTAATATGAAGGTGTGTCCAGAAACTGACTCACTGTGACTTCACTGGGAAGAACAACAACATGGCTGGATTCATATGCAACCTTGCTCAAGAACTTTGAGGGGCATACGCAAGGAACGACTGAAAACAACAAAGGCACCGAAAGAACAAAAGACTGTCCACAAAAACTTTCAGCCGAGCAGAGGCAAAGACTTTCTCAAAGAACTGTCAAAACATGGTCATCAGACACAAATGGCCAGGATATACGGTCCGGATTTGGGGGGTCCGGACGAGAATCAGAACCCAGTGAACGTCTCACTGGGGGCTGGAACAAGAGAAAGCTGAACACGTTCTCCAAACAGACAAGAGAACAAATGGTCCTGAAGTCACTCACACCAGCAAAGGCCGCACCCCATATTGATCTGTGAGGATCTGTCGTTGATCTTAGTAGCCGGGATCAAAACTACAGTTGCTATGATAAATTTTTAATGAAACACATAGGCACATTTAGGGCCTGCCAGCGCAGGCTTCATGATTTTTAGTTATACTATGCTCAGGTGGATCTGACGACTTGCTTCTTCTGGTTCCTGTAACTCTGTGGTGAAGCTGAAGGGGAGCAAGGGAAATGATCCTAGCTCCTGACCCCAAAACGAGTTAACTTTTATATTTTTGTTTTTGCAGTTATCCTTGACGGAGTGCAAAAATCTGATGTGTCACAAGGGGTACATTTTGGTAAATGATTATAATTTTAAAGAAAATGAGATGATATCGTAGATTAGAGTTACCTATATGGTTGTGAAAACCAAATTAGTGGTGGCAATAGGCTGAGGTTTAGGAAACATCTGACACTAGTGCTAAGGTTAAAGGATGGTAAATTTAGACACAATTTCCAATTTATTAACCAAATAACTTTGGCATAATTGAAACAAGGTAGAGTTTTGTTTCAAAAGGGGGTTAAGACGTTAACAGATGTTTCTAAAAATAGAGAGGTTGGAATTGGTCCCTAGAAATAACTAATTAGAAATAACTAGATTGTAAATGTTTCCTAGAAACAACTAGGCCGAAAAATGTTCCTAGAAATAACTAATTAACTAAAAGATGGTAAATACATTTTAGTATACAAAGAATAATAAGGATAACTGATAAATTGGCGTTATAAACAAAGTTCACTTGCGTTGATATGAGGCGGCATCGGTCTTGAACGTTTTATTTTCTTTAATCATGTCATGGAGGAAGGAGTATTGATGCAAGCATATTTCAAATGAGCAATTAACAACACTGTTTTTTTTTCCTCTGTGAAAGTGTGTGAAGCAGGATGGGGGACACCCCTTGGAAGTGTTTCCTGGCCTGCAGGCTCAAACCACTCAAACCTGAAGTGGACCTGATCAGAGGGTGTTTAGAAATATGATGGTTCTGTAGAATTATAGCAATTGACTTGACGAGACGACATGTGACTTATTGACTCAGGGAAAAGGTGTATAGAACCACAGGTGTACAATGTTTTGTGAATTATGCTCTGCCGCCGCTTGCTATGTTATTGTTTTGTGAATTATGCTCTGCCGCCGCTTGCTATGTTATTGTTTAGAATTATGCTCTGCCGCCGCTTGCTATGTTATTTTTTTTAATTATGCTCTGCCGCCGCTTGTGATGTTATTGTTATGTGTGTAATTTCTGCTATAAGCTGAGTGAAAAGGTACAGTATTTTTGTAAGTATGAACCGCCTTAAAACTACTCATAATTAACCCTAATGAAGATTAAGTCTCTTCCAAACCCAACTAACATGCATGAATCATTCATTGTACTACTGATTTATAATTTATTGGGTGTTGTTTGTTGTGGCACATTCTGTTTATGATAGGTGGTTCCTGGAAATGCTCCAGCTGAGGGGGTTTTCTCAACGGAGTCCCAGGGAGGCAAGACCAGACAGCCCTGGTCAGGAAGGACCCGTGTGGAGTCGCTGAACGCACACCACAGGCAGTGCGTGTCAATGCCAGGGGATCCACACGGTTCAGTGTGCTCCAGCCCGTGAACCAGGAAGGAGCAAAGGATTGGGCTGGACAACAAGAAGAGGTCGCATTCGAACTCTCATGCCTTGATAGACCCAAAGTAGTCGAGTAAAGTTGCGTGCGAGGCCCAGAAGGACTCTGTTTTATGGGGCCACTCGATGCTGGAACATGCACACATAGAACAGACACCTAGAACGATAAAAACATTACATATTAGAGTTTCACATAACACGAAGAAAACTCGGGGACATAGGAGGACATTCCCGAGCAACTCAGGGGAATGCCCCTGAGTATGTGTGGCACATTCAAAAAGTAAATTAATGTTTCTGTGATGGTGATATAAATCTTGTGTTCTTTCTCTATTTTTGTGTGTTCAAGGGAGACAACTGCCTTGCTGCTGGAGGAGGAACTTGGGAACTTAAGGTTCATAATTCTGCAATATCCTAAGCGCTTACTATTATTATCGTTCATAGTTTGCATATATTTCCTTATATTCTACAATTTGCATATTAATGAATTCATTCGGGTCTGGACGACCCACTGGACGATTGGCTGATAAAAGATCTCCGGTCCCTGAAAACAGGTGTTTGTATCTATAATGGTATCATTAGCTATTTTCTTAGGAATACTTATAACTTGCGGGTGCTGCTACGTGCATTGTTTAAGGTCTTTGACGGTTAGACTTATCACGTCCACCCTGGAGAAACGGGATCCTGAAGTGATGCGACAACTGTTTTTTGTTAAAAAACTATAACTTGGAGGATTTTGAAAAGAACTGATTGAATATTGTGAATATATGCGTTTAGCTACGTTATTAGGTGTGTGATTTTATTTCTTTTGGGATGGACCTCAGCAGAATGAGGTCCAAAGGGGGATTGTTGTGAAATAAAAATATATTTGTCTTCGTGTTTTTCATTTATTTTGAAGGGGTTTTTCATACGGTGTTCAAATGATCAGTTTCTTTTGTAGAGTGATAAAGATTTACTAAAGGACACAGGCAGATCTGTTCTGGTGAGGCTTGGGGATGATAATATAGCTGGTGCCTCTTTGTCCTATCAGTTTTACGACTTTGAAGATATATAGTTGTGAGGAAATCTACTGAAGGCCTCCTTACCCTACATGTTTGTTCAGTTAGAAAGTAACAAGAACAGCTCTAAATATGTGTGTAGGGTATGATCTTTAATGTAATTTAATGTAATATCCAGTTACACTAATTGGTCATTTAGTGGTCTACTAGATTGTGGGTGTTTATAAGTACTCGGCAATAAATGTGCATTTATTTTAGTCATCGATGTGTCGGTGCCCCTCCCCCTGGGGCTTGGGGAGACCCGAGCAAGCTGAGGGGAGGCAGTGGTATTTCCTGTGTCTTCTGGCAATAAAGGGGGCCAACAGTCTCTGAAACAAATCTCCTCTTGTCAGTTTAAAGCAGGCAACCCCAACAGAAAAGTATAAAAGTTTCTATCCTCCAACAGACAAGGCAGAAGCAAGCCCGCGGATCAGGTTGTATGTTCTCTTTTTCCCTCTCTCTCTCTCCCTCCCTTCTGCTCTCTCTCTCTCTCTCTCTCTCTCTCTCTCTCTCTCTCTCTCTCACTGTCCACGTCTTTTAAACAAATGTAATGGCTGTTAGAAATAGAACAAATGTATTCTGTGACTTTTTTTAAACTTATGATTAATTAAACTGGTTTTTGGAACTTTAAATTATGTGCGTTTGTCGTATTTTAAGTGTATTCAGCGTATCTCCTTTTCTGAACCAAAGTGTAACCAAACAACGAACTTGGGGCGAATGAGAGTTTGAAAGCCAACACGGTAGACAAATATTTCATTATGAAAGAAAAAGGACCACTTCTATAAATGTGACATTCTTAGAGCATTTTTAAATTTGTAAAAGTCCACATATATCATATCTAAAAGGGTGCTGTAAAGCACTGGTAAAAATAAAGTAAAAAGCCAAACAAAATAATCACATGTTAAATGTGTTTATTTTTAAACATGGACCTAAAAAGACTAGCCTGGTTAAAACCACACCCTGTCCTTCACTTCGTTTCAGACTAGGGTCTGGGACCTCTCCATTTTAAAACGATTCTTGCTGGAGGCGTTGGCCTCTGCTGAGGAACAAAACCATTGGATATTTTGAACAGGGAAAGCATTCTGCTCCCTCCCCTCAGAGCCACCCCCCGTGCTCTGGTGAACTTGACTGACAACTGCTCCGCCTCCTGCAGCTTTTCTCTTGCTGCCGGCTGCCGCGCTGGAAATTCTGTGTTTATATGTTAATAAAACGTTTTAATAAAATACAATAAAACCATGGATCGCTGGTCCAGCTCACCAGAAGACCAGAAAATCTGATGGGACTCGGGCAGCAACGTAAAACCCGAGTTTAATTCTCGTGACAGCCATTTCCTTGTTCATTTCAGCGGAGGGAGAGAAGGAGGAGGGAGCGAGCGATCACTTGACTTTTGGCCCAAAAAACAAAAGAAAACTCCAGATAAGGGATTAAGAAGGGGAAATTAATAAATTTGTGTCACATATAAAACAGTTCTGCATCGCTTTGCATCGCTTTGAATGAGAACATGCCGGTGCTCGCTGACTGCGCGCTGGCAGAGCCCTTTTATAGGGCTCTGCGCGCTGGGACAGGTGGGGGCGTGGGTTAGGGTCCAAAACTCCGTCCCTTCTGTTCTCTGATTGGTCCGAACAAAAATCTACCGGAGAAATGGTTGTTAATGAGAGAAGTCTCAGACTGTGCAGTGAAGGGAACTGAGAACTGAGCGGCGCTGTGCAGGAAGGCGAGGACCAGGCTATAAAAAGACCAGCTAAAAGAAAAATTCCTACAGAAAATACAGAAAAAATATAAAAGGCACAAATGGTTACAGCAGCATGTAATAAAATAAAAATCACTAAGAAAAAAAAACCAGGAATAAGCTATAAGCACAAAGCTCCTGAGTCCTGTGCAATAACCTGTCACACAACCTGTAGTTTGGTAGTTATGTGCAATATAGATCATGTGCATTTTAGCTTATATTTCATTACTACCTTGAAATAGTTATTCACACAAATTCATCCTGCTTCACCGTTAAAATTCTACCATGTTGTTTACTATTTTTCTCTTCAGAAACTTTGTAAATATTATAATTACTGTTTCACTTTTTGGTAGTTTATTTTGTACCCTTATTGCATGCTTTAGTATTTCCTGTTTGCTTGTTGTGTGTTTTTTAGCAAGTCAAAATCGTTTTTTCTCATCCTGAGCATTTCATTGTACTAAGTTAACCCTGTGTTAACCTGCATATGACAAATAAACACTTGAACTTGAACTTAATAATACAAAACATAATGCAAGAACAGTACGCCTAACAACAGCAGCACGAACATGAGTTTGTGTGAGCAGGTGGGCACGGATTAATATAAAAACATGCTCTCTGTACCTCTTGACTTCTTCACTGGCCTGGTCCCTCACAGATCTAGCTGCCATCCTCACTTCAAAGTCTCCCAACAGCTCGTCCAGCGCTGACATTTTCTTTTTTTACAAGGTGGTTCATCATCTGAAATAGAAAACATACCATACCATACCATACCATTTTATTTATAAAGCACTTTAAACAGGAACAAGTCCACACCAAAGTGCTGGACAAACAAACACGCAACAGGCAACACAGACAATGAAGTACAACACGAAAAACATAAAAACATTGCAGATCATAAATCAAACGATCCAATACAAATCAGCTGGCATTGAAAGCAATGGAGTAGTAGTGAGTTTTTAACCGGGATTTGAAAACCGAGAGGGAGGGGGCCTGTTTGATGAGCAGCGGTAACTCGTTCCAGAGTCTTGGGCCTGCTACAGAGAACGCCCTGTCACCCCTGCGCTTAAGGCGAGTTTCTGGAACTATTAAGAGTACCTGATCCTCTGACCTCAAAGCACGTGGAGGGACATATGGGTGTATCAGATCCGAGAGATAGGCGGGGACGAGACTGTTCAGCGATTTGCACCATATATTACTGGCTATGTTTGCCATGAATTTTTTTTTTTTTACTGACTTTACCATTTTATGTAAAAATCTTCATCTGATGTTCAGAATTTATTTATGTAGGGACTCGTGTACATGTGTAAAAGATGTATCATTATCATCATCATCATCATGATTATTTAACTCTTTCTGTGCATGCAGATTCTCTCATTATAGTGAATGTGTTTTATTCATTCATTCATTCATTCATTCAACCTTTATTTATACAGGCTAGCCTCGTTGAGTCACGGGGACTCATTTACAAGAGGGACCTGTCTCACTCACACCAAACAACCATCCACTCTCACACTCACACCTAGGGTCAATTTAGAGTGACCAATCAGCCTAACAAGCAATGACTGCAAGCAATACAATGACTGCAGCACAAGTTTAAGACAAAGTCAGCTCATTCTTGATCACAAATTATAAAACACAAACCTGTATGCTCATCTTGGGTCTGGGGTGTATCATTGCAGACATCCAGATCTCCATTTGTAGGTTCAGTCTGCACTGCACTGCTCTGAACTGAATCCCCCGTTACCTAGAAATAAAACATGACATTACATTTAGTGTACAGTATGGTTGAATGCAGACATTACATTTAGTGTACAGTATGGTTAAATGCAGTGTAAACAATCAAAAAACAGTGGGCAGAATAAATCTAGTGACAGCAATAAAACACAGCAGATTGTAACTGAATGCACTGTAAGATGTATTTTGACAGTGTGTTGGTGGATTTACCTTGTGATGCAGGGATGTTGCTTTAGCTGATAGGCTTGTGAATGTCCTCTCTGCATCATGGCTACTGTTGTAGCTTTATGCTTCTTATTAATATTGTATGGATGTGGGTCATAGTCATGCAGCTTATATTATAGGTGAAGGCTAAGACAACGTAGTTCGGGTCCAACAACGTGTTTATTCTTCTGTGTAACAACAAGACTGTTCACCCATTCTGTGGGCTCATTGACAGGAGTTATCACTGCTACTGAGGAAGGGCAGGGAAAACGGGGGTCCAGAGCTACTGCAATGTGGAAGAGATCTTCAAGGCCTGTGTAGCTCGTGAACTATCACTGAGTTGCCCGTAAAATTTAGTGATAACGTTACCCGTCGCTTTGTGTGTGGCAGCTGCATGCTCCTGCTCGTTGTTGTGAGGCTTGAAAAGTTGTTGGTCGAGGTTTGTTGTGCTACCAGTGTACTTCGGAGGTGCGCTGCATAGCTTACAAATAGCGTGGCTTTTGTCGAGTTTTCCGTCCTTCTAGTAAAACCCGAAAACGTTCCACACTTTAGATTTTTGTCTGGCTGATGTTGTGTTGAAAATCTTTTGCGGTGACTCGCTAGCGCGCGCGGCTACTATTTACATCCATGCTCGTCCGGTGAGCTATGGCACATGCGTGACAATAGCTTCGCTCTCGCGTTGTTTTAGAAACGCATTGTAAACCCAGCAAGTCTTGCGATAACCGGTCCGTGTCTTTTCAACCGGTTCATCTCTGAATTTGTGGCTGGTTGCTGTCGGTTTACGTGGCTGCTACCAATGCAACCACATCGCTAGCTTTTCAAACCGGAAATCCGGTCGAATCGGTTAATCTATAACAAGCCTACTGGTCATGTATAAAATTACTCCCTCTCCTCACCAGGATCCATCACTCACAGACAAGCATAAATAAATAAAAATCAAATCTTACCCATTTGAATTTCTTGCACCAAAATCATCAAGAAATACTTACATTCTCTGTTAAATTCCAGTCAAGAAAAACACTCATCTCAAACACTATAAACATTCACTGTTCAAATCTTTAAGCGCCAGGGAACATTACTGGTTGTTTATCCAACAACAGATGTTTTGTTGCTATACAAAATATTATCAGTATGTTTTTAAATGATTGTAGTACTGGTAGATAATAATTGTGACAAACACATTTGTGAATGCATGTTTGATTTTTTTAATGAGTCATTCACAGCTTTGAGACTGTTTCTGTGCATGTGGACTGACACATACTGCAGTGGCTAATGATGAGGATGAAGTGGGGGAGGGGTACAGTATGAAGTGTGAGATGTGAAGAGGGGAGAGCAGATTTATTGTGAAAGAATGACGCACATGAAGGCATGCATATCAGTAAATCAAGAAAAGGCGGTTGGTGCATCTGTTTCTCTAATAGTCCAATTTAGCCCTCCCATTCCCA
>JBBPBX010019581.1:0-26590 GCA_038048925.1 Garcialebias charrua | reverse complement strand
CAGTTAAAGGCGTCCGTGTCCAACTGGACCCTCTGCTGTTGCCAGTATCACGTGGCCCTCTGTGAATAGCAAGCGGCCATCAGGCACTAACGATCTGATCGGTCGTTAGGCTGGTGGTCCTTAAACACGTGAACAGATAGTTCTGGATGTCATCAGCAAACTGGTTGATCCACCACGAGAAGGTGCTAGTTATAAGACTGAGTTTGTTGCAGCTCCTCGGACTGAAGAAGTCTTTTGGATGAAAGACGAAACGTTTCAACAAGAAGAATCCGTCCAGAGGAGCTGACTTCACTTTTTTACATTACTGTATACTGTATATATAACAGTTATGGTGGTGTTTATAGATGTTATTCTAAAACAGTTGGTCCCATCTGTCCTCAGGACGGCCCCAGTGGAGGTCGTGGTCTTTGAAGGCTACAGGACCAACATGAGTTCTATCATCCTGATGATGCTCATGGTTGTCCAGCTCTGACGGAGCTGCTGGTCTTATACACTGGCAGCACGATGGATCAGTGGTTAGCACTGTGTTGCCTCACAGCAAGAAGGTCTTGGGTTCAATCCCCAGTTGGACCTGGGGTCTTTCTGTGTGGAGTTTGCATGTTCTTCTCGTGCTTGCGTGGGTTTTCTCCGGGTACTCCAGTTTCCTCCCACATAAAAAAAAAAACCATGTACTGTATGTTAGTCTGCGTTCAGGTCCAGGCCTCCTGAGATCTGTGATCTCAGTGGGATTTGCCATAAAGTTAATAAATTATACGTCCACCTGACCATGTGCTCTATCATCCTGATAATGCTCATGGTCCTATCTGTCCTTAGGACCACTCTGATGAACCTCATGGTTATCAGATTCTGCCAACAAGGAGTGTTGAACCCATGCAGGAGGATGACAGGAGGCTCAGGAAAAATCCAAAAAGTCTTGAGACTAGAGACTAAGACTAGAAACGGAGGGCAGAAACATGACACCATGAAGGACAATCCTGAGACAACTGACAAGACAGAGAACTGATTATACACAGGCAGGGCATGACACAGGTGAAGAGAATCTGACTAATTGGAGCAGGACTGAACAAAACACAAGCTGATGCATGAATAAAGTCAAAGTCAACTTTATTGTCAGAACTGCAATATGTACAGGACATACACAGGATGGAAATTACATTTATCTCAGTCCCTCGATGCAACAGTAACCATTTAAACATTAAACATTTAATAAACATAAGCATAAAATAGTAAAAGTGTAACACTGTCCTGAGTTTTTGCATAGTAGTATAAAAGTATGAAAATTTACACCAACACTGAAACACTAAACATTTAATGAACATAAGCATAAAATGAAATAATAAAAGTGTAATACTGTCCTGTCCTAAACTGAGGTACCGTAAACTAAACATCAAGACTAAACTGGAGCAGGGCAAAATTAACACAAGCTGATAATAAACTGAGACACAAGCAGGGACAACACAGACACCAGACAACTAGGGGACAGACAATGACTATGGTGGTTCTGTCCTCATGACCACTCTGATGGACCTCATGGTGGTTCTATCTGTTCTCATGACGACTCTGATGGACCTCATGGTGGTTCTATCTGTCCTCATGACCACTCTGATGGACCTCATGGTGGTTCTATCTGTCCTCATGACCACTCTGATGGACCTCATGGTGGTTCTATCTGTCCTCATGACCACTCTGATGGACCTCATGGTGGTTCTATCTGTCCTCATGACCACTCTGATGGACCTCATGGTGGTCCTATCTGTCCTCATGACCACTCTGATGAATCTCATGGTGGTTCTATCTGTCCTCATGACCACTCTGATGGACCTCATGGTGGTTCTATCTGTTCTCATGACCACTCTGATGGACCTCATGGTGGTCCTATCTGTCCTCATGACCACTCTGATGGACCTCATGGTGGTTCTATCTGTCCTCATGACCACTCTGATGGACCTCATGGTGGTCCTATCTGTCCTCATGACCACTCTGATGGACCTCATGGTGGTCCTATCTGTCCTCATGACCACTCTGATGGACCTCATGGTGGTTCTATCTGTCCTCATGACCACTCTGATGAATCTCATGGTGGTTCTATCTGTCCTCATGACCACTCTGATGGACCTCATGGTAGTCCTATCTGTCCTCATGACCACTCTGATGGACCTCATGGTGGTTCTATCTGTTCTCATGACCACTCTGATGGACCTCATGGTGGTCCTATCTGTCCTCATGACCACTCTGATGAATCTCATGGTGGTTCTATCTGTCCTCATGACCACTCTGATGGACCTCATGGTGGTCCTATCTGTCCTCATGACCACTCTGATGGACCTCATGGTGGTCCTATCTGTCCTCATGACCACTCTGATGGACCTCATGGTGGTCCTATCTGTCCTCATGACCACTCTGATGGACCTCATGGTGGTTCTATCTGTTCTCATGACCACTCTGATGGACCTCATGGTGGTCCTATCTGTCCTCATGACCACTCTGATGAATCTCATGGTGGTTCTATCTGTCCTCATGACCACTCTGATGGACCTCATGGTGGTCCTATCTGTCCTCATGACCACTCTGATGGACCTCATGGTGGTCCTATCTGTCCTCATGACCACTCTGATGGACCTCATGGTGGTTCTATCTGTCCTCATGACCACTCTGATGGACCTCATGGTGGTTCTATCTGTCCTCATGACCACTCTGATGAATCTCATGGTGGTTCTATCTGTCCTCATGACCACTCTGATGGACCTCATGGTAGTCCTATCTGTCCTCATGACCACTCTGATGGACCTCATGGTGGTTCTATCTGTTCTCATGACCACTCTGATGGACCTCATGGTGGTTCTATCTGTCCTCATGACCACTCTGATGGACCTCATGGTGGTTCTATCTGTTCTCATGACCACTCTGATGGACCTCATGGTGGTCCTATCTGTCCTCATGACCACTCTGATGGACCTCATGGTGGTTCTATCTGTCCTCATGACCACTCTGATGGACCTCATGGTGGTTCTATCTGTCCTCATGACCACTCTGATGGACCTCATGGTGGTTCTATCTGTTCTCATGACCACTCTGATGGACCTCATGGTGGTCCTATCTGTCCTCATGACCACTCTGATGGACCTCATGGTGGTTCTATCTGTTCTCATGACCACTCTGATGGACCTCATGGTGGTCCTATCTGTCCTCATGACCACTCTGATGGACCTCATGGTGGTTCTATCTGTCCTCATGACCACTCTGATGGACCTCATGGTGGTTCTATCTGTCCTCATGACCACTCTGATGGACCTCATGGTGGTTCTATCTGTCCTCATGACCACTCTGATGGACCTCATGGTAGTCCTATCTGTCCTCATGACCACTCTGATGGACCTCATGGTGGTTCTATCTGTCCTCATGACCACTCTGATGGACCTCATGGTGGTTCTATCTGTCCTCATGACCACTCTGATGAATCTCATGGTGGTTCTATCTGTCCTCATGACCACTCTGATGGACCTCATGGTGGTTCTATCTGTCCTCATGACCACTCTGATGAATCTCATGGTGGTTCTATCTGTCCTCATGACCACTCTGATGGACCTCATGGTGGTTCTATCTGTCCTCATGACCACTCTGATGAATCTCATGGTGGTTCTATCTGTCCTCATGACCACTCTGATGGACCTCATGGTGGTTCTATCTGTCCTCATGACCACTCTGATGAATCTCATGGTGGTTCTATCTGTCCTCATGACCACTCTGATGGACCTCATGGTGGTTCTATCTGTCCTCATGACCACTCTGATGAATCTCATGGTGCTTCTATCTGTCCTCATGACCACTCTGATGGACCTCATGGTGGTTCTATCTGTTCTCACAGTGAGCTCCTCAGAGCTGAGCTTCATGGAAGAACGTTTGTAAAAATGCTCTGATTAAAGAAAATGAAATTGTACTGTCTGAGGTTTCCTCTCTTCATGAAGCAGAAGGTGCTGTGGTCAGATGAGACCAAACATCAAAGACGGCATCAGCTGAGGGGGGTCATCCTCACAGTGAAGCACGGTGGTGGCAACATCATACTGTGGGAACGTTTTTAATCTGCAGGGACAAGAAAAGTGGTCAGAGTTGGACGGAGCAAAAATACCTAAAGCCTCAGAGCATCAGAACTAATGGACAGCTCAGGAAACCCAACCCTAACTATAGGATTTATCAAAGAGGACAGTCTTCAGTCTGGTCTCAGAAGTAGACCAGGTGTGTGTCCATGAGGCTGACACCTGGACTCCAGGTGTCAGCCTCATGGACAGAAACTGGAAGATGAGTCCACCAGAGAGGAGCCTGAGAACTGGAACTTCTGCCTCCCAGTTTTTAGAAACTCCAGGAACCACAAGTAAACCTGCAGCCTGAGAGGGTTCTGCTTGGAAAATGTGGAACAAGAAGATCTGTAATATAAGATGGAGCTAGGTTGTTGAGAGCTTTGTAGGTTAGAAGGTTTAAATCTCAATTTGACCAGGAGTCAGTGAGAAGCTAAACCTGGTGAGACTTTTAACTTCAGAGATCCTGAATATTTCATCTACAACCTGTTCCCATCCCTCTGCATCCACACATTTGTCCCTGGCTGTGTCTCCTGGCCTGGACAGACACCCAGACCAGGCAGATGTCCTCCTGCAGGACAATGTGTGCTAAAAGATGCTCAGATCAAACAGGCTGGACCGACTCTGCGCCACTTTGAGCGCAGTCCGGTCTTAATTTGCGCCGCGCAGTGAAAACCTGCGGCGCTTTTCAGATCCAAGTCTGGAAAATAACGCTTTAAAATATAATTATTAATAATAAAAATGTAGTAACTGTGGTGGAAACAGGCTGGATGACAGCAGCTAGCATGCCTGCGGTGTAAACCACCCTCTGGTTCTGGTTCGAGGAAACCGGCCGTTTGTGAAGCACAAAGAACCCGCGCGGCTCATTCAGCCATTTTTGATTTAAAACATTTATTTTGGATAATGAAGTTTCGTGAAATGAACTTTCGTACACATTTCCGCTGTACGGGCATTTGCGGAAGATCGACAGCCGCGAGAGCCAATAGGAAGCCCGGAAACGACGTGTCAGCCAATAGGAGCGCGAGGGGGCGGACACCAGCGGAGGTTTGTAACAGGGGATGCAGGTAAGTGAGATTTTCTCGATGTTTTCTTAAAATAAACAACTAACAGTTTGCTTGCGAGGAAAAAACCTCTCGTTTAGTAAATCGTGTGATTGTTTAATTTGGGTAAGCTTCGTTTTTCTGATGACTTTTGTGTCAAACATGTAATTAGTCATTGAGAAGTTTGTGAGATCGGCAAGCTAACGAGCGTTAGCATCCCTGACGTTAGCTTCTCCAGTTAAACAGCTCCTAAATTTACGTTTTAAACCGAAAATCACCGGCAATGCGCTCACCTGCTCCCCGCTCAGCTAATACTCCTCTGTCCCAACTTACCTTCGTGTTTCTAACCCCAGTGTTGACATTATTCAACATGTAAAACTTTTCTCTTCGTATTCCTTTCTAACGTTAATGTAGTTAGCCCGTTAGCTTTAGCCTGTCAGCTGCAGGGACTCGCATCAAAACAAACTTCGCTGAGAGTTTTGAGTCAAAACGTTTAAAAATTAATCAAACTCGGCTGGAAAATTAAACCAGATTTATTTATTCATTATCACTCACAAATTGTGATTGTTTAAATGAATGAATTACATTGAATTATGTGAAAGGAACCGACGGTAAAGCTGAGAAAAGAGCTGACGTAAACTGGATAACATTTAAAAACAGTCACAAAAATAAAAAAAGCAACAACAGACATTACAAATATCCAAGTTTAAAGCTTTATCATGAGAGAAACAGACACAATACAGGGATGTGCGAAAACAAAATGATCTTGAAGACAATAAAAGCTGAATGGATCAGTGAATAATGCCTGACACTGACAGCTGAAACAATATTATTAGAATGAGCTAAAACCAGCAGAACACAAGCTAAAATCCACATAAGACGAGCAGGAATGAGCTGAACAAAAGATAAAAAATACACCACTAGCTAAACAATTAGAACACAAGCTAAAATAAATAAAACACAAGCTAAAATTAGTCAAACACAAGCTAAAATAAATAAAACCAAGCTAAAATGAATTAAACAAAAGCTAAAACGAGAAGAAGTTAGAATGAGTAGAACACAAGCTATAATAAATAAAACACAAGCAAGAATGAGTAGGAGATGAGCTAAAATGAGTAGAACACAAGCTAAAATCCACATAACACGAGCAGGAATGAGCTGAACAAAAGATAAAAAATACACCACTAGCTAAACGATTAGAACACAAGCTAAAATAAATAAAACACAAGCTAAAATTAGTCAAACACAAGCTAAAATAAATAAAACCAAGCTAAAATGAATTAAACAAAAGCTAAAATGAGAAGAAGTTAGAATGAGTAGAACACAAGCTATAATAAATAAAACACAAGCAAGAATGAGTAGGAGATGAGCTAAAATAAGTAAAACATAAGCTAAAATAAGCAGCACACAAGCTGGAACACAAGCTAAATAAATAGAACACAAGCTAGAATGAGTAGAACACAACCTAAAATAAATAAATCACAACCTAAAATAAATAAAATGCAAGCTAAAATAAGTGGAACACAAGCTGAAACACAGAACACAAGTTAAAATAAGCAGAATACAAGCTAAAATGAGTAGAACACAAGCTAAAATTAGCAGAACACAAGCTGAAACAAACAGAACACAAGCTAAAATAAGTAGAATACAAGCTAAAATGAGTAGAACACAAGCTAAAATTAGCAGAACACAAGCTGAAACAAACAGAACACAAGCTAAAATAAGTAGAATACAAGCTAAAATAAGTAGAACACAAGCTAAAATCCACATAACATGGCCAGGAATGAGCTGAACAAAAGATAAAAAATACACCACTAGCTAAACGATTAGAACCCAAGCTAAAATAAATAAAACACAAGCTAAAATTAGTCAAACACAAGCTAAATAAATAAAACAATGCTAAAATGAATTAAACAAAAGCTAAAATGAGAAGAAGTTAGAATGAGTAGAACACAAGCTATAATAAATAAAACAGAAGCTAAAATTGTAAAACAAGCAAGAATGAGTAGGAGATTAGCTAAAATATGTAAAACATAAGCTAAAATAAGCAGCACACAAGCTGGAACACATAAGGCAAGCCAAAAATGTGGGACACAAGCTAAAATAAATAGAACACAAGCTAGAATGAGTAGAACACAAGCTAAAATAAATAAATCACAACCTAAAATAAATAAAATACAAGCTAAAATAAGTAGAACACAAGCTGAAACACAGAACACAAGCTAACATAAGTAGAAAGAATACAAGCTAAAAATGAGTAGAACACAAGCTAAAATCCACATAACACGAGCTGAACAAAAGATAAAAAATACACCACTAGCTAAACGATTAGAACACAAGCTAAAATAAATAAAACACAAGCTAAATAAATAAAACCAAGCCAAAATGAATTAAACAAAAGTTAAAATGATGATAAGAAGTTAGAATGAGTAGAACACAAGCTATAATAAATAAAACATGAGCTAAAATTAGTAAAACACAAGCAAGAATGAGTAGGAGATTAGCTAAAATAAGTAAAACAAGCTAAAATAAGCAGCACAAAAGCTGGAACACATGAGGCAAGCCAAAAATGTGGAACACACGCTAAAATAAATAGAACACAAGCTAGAATGAGTAGAACACAAGCTAAAATAAATAAATCGCAACCTAAAATAAATAAAATGCAAGCTAAAATAAGTAGAACACAAGCTGAAACACAGAACACAAGCTAAAATAAGTAGAAAACAAGCTAAAATGAGTAGAACACAAGCTAATATTAGCAGAACACAAGCTGAAACAAACAGAACACGAGCAACACATAACACAAGAACACAAGCAAAAACATGCAGCTGACAGGCTAAAATGAGCAGAACGCTAAATCTAGCATAGCATGAGCTAAAATTAGCATAACATTCCCTAAATATTTAAACTAGCCAAACAGTAGCTAATAAATAAAATCGGCTGAACAGTAGCTAAAATGTTAACATAGCAGAACAGTGGCTAAAGGCCAAACTAGGAAATCGATAAATTTAGCTAAAATTAAGTAAAAAAATAAAATAATAAAAAGTAGAACAATAACAAAAAGGATAAAATTAGCAAAGTGGGAGTTATTAGCTGAATTCTGCAGAACAGAAGCTAAAAGTAGCATAAGAAGACAAAGATAGAACTAGTAGCTGAAATCAGTTTAACCAAATCAGTTTAGCTTTCATGAGCTAAAGAGAGCTCAGTGTGTTTCTACTGTTAACACATTTGTAAATAAATGTAAATGTTTTGAAAAGTTAGAAAGACCAAAAGTCAGAGGACTTTATTCTGGATGAAGCTGCTGAATGTTTTGATACACGAACGGTTAAAGTAGTACATATAATATAAACTAGTAGAACGATATGAACGCTGACTCAGCATTCAGCTTATTTTAAACTCAGATTAAACCTGTGACTCTAACAGAATAATTTTATTTAAACTGAGAGGTTGTTTAATCTATCATCTTAATCTAATATTAAGAAATAAACATGTTAAATGTCATCAGATTAAAATAAACAACTATTATTTTAAAATTTTCTAGTAATTTAAAGTGAGCGCCACAACAAACTGGAGCCACAAATCCTTGATTTTTAAAGTAATCCGTATACCAGTACTTATTGGGGTCAGGAACAGTTTCTGTCTGTTTATTTGAGATATTCTGAATGATTTATTCTAAAAATGATGGTTTCAGTCTCAGAACCATCAAAACACTTTTAAAGAACAGTTGAGCACTTGCTGACATCTAGTGGTGAAAATGGAGACTGCATTCTTCTTACACACAGTTAGTAAAATATCTCGTGAACCAGTGGATGAATTTGAATGAAACTTTAAAGAAGTAATCCAAGTGACATGAAAAAAAAAAAAGTCAGTTTGAAAGAGAATACACAAAAATTTTGTTTGGTAGTAGCTGAGAGTGATCCCAACAACACATAGAACTCCGATTCAGAGAATCTTTATTGTCATTTGCACCATGTGTGGTACATGTGATGGAACGAGATTATGTACACAGGGTCCCAGTTACATCCAACAATAAAATGTAAAATAAAAACAGTAATAACATCTAAGATATGAACTAAGAAAAACATCAACTAAAAATACACTAAGCACAACATTACTTCAAACAGCAGCACGAACATGAGTCTGTATGAGCAGATGAACACGAATGAACACAGCAACATGAAACAGATCAGCAGCAACATGATGTGATTATTCTGGTTATTTATTCATGAGTCTAACAGCCTCAGGGTAGAAGCTGTTCCTCAGTCTAGTGGTTCTACACTTAATGCTCCTCAACCTCCTTCCTGAGGGGAGTGGGGCAAAAAGTGTGTGTGCTGGGTGAGTGTGGTCCTTCATGATGCAGGTGGCTCTCTTCCTACATCTGGAGGTGTAGATGTCTGTGATGGTGGGGAGACTGACTCCAACATCTTCTGTGCAGCCTTCACCACTCTCTGCAGAGCTTTTCCTTCTGCAGCTGTGCAGCCTCCATGCCACACGTTGATGCTGGAGCACAGGATGCTCTCCACTGCACACCTCTAGAACGAGGTGAGGACTGAGCTACTCAGACCAGCTCAAGCTACAATGAGCAAAACAAATGTTTAAATCAGCAGAACACGAGGTAAAATTAGCAAAGCATGAGCTAAAACAAACAGAATACAAGCTAAAGTGAGCAGAACACATGCTAAAATGCAAGCTAAAGCCAGCTGAACACATGCTAAAATTAGCAGAACACAAGCTAAAACAAGTACAGTACAAAGTAAAATGAAAAGGCTACGTGCTACAATGAGCACACAAGCCTAAACAAGCAGGAAAGTCATGAAAGGCCTAAATTAGCAGAACAGCAGCCAAAATATAAAATCAGCAAAACAGAAACTGAAGGCCATAAACATCAAAACTGCAGCTTAAACCTAATAAAAACCAAACAGTAGCTAAAAGATCAAATGTGTAGCAGAATTAGCAGAACACGCTGAACACACTGAGGTGGATCTATGTTTAAAGCTTTCCTAAAAAAACTCTTTCTGTTAGCAAAATATCTGAATAACCTCTGCACATATTTTATCAAAACTTTCATGTAGTAATCTCTGGATGTACCTGACTTTGAAAAACACATACATTGTTATACTTTAAGTTAATTTTACAGATATTGTGCTAAAATATAAACATTCTATCACAATATCTGTCAAACTGTTTGCTCAGTGGATCATGAGATATTTTACTAACAGACAAAAATCTAAAGCAGCACATAAGTTGTTCCTGATGATAAAGGGTCTGTTGTCTGTAAATAAAAGCTGTTTACAGATGTTTTAATTGCTAATGTCGTAACATTAAACAGTCTGATCTGATCCATGTGATGAAAGTTCATCACTTAGAAACAAAGTCGTGAACTGTGGAGTCGCTTTGAGGTTTGAGTTGGAACTGGCAGCTTTAATTTTAGTAGAAAAGGCCAAATAAATTCAATATTTTAGGCTGTACATCAACATGAAGCAGACAGGAAGTTGTGCTGGTTTTATCACGTTTATCTCCACTAAAAAACATTTAGCTCAATCTGTTTTACAGTTTATGTTCTGAAATGATAAAACTGTAAACCCTAATCCTTAATTTTAGTAGTTAATTCTTCATAAAAGACGTCTTTCAGCTCATCTAATGTGGGTTTTGTTCTGTTTCAGGTTTATTTTGCTGTTACTGGATTTACTCTTTGCTCCTGGATTACTGAGTGGACGATTTCAAATATGGATTCAAAGGTAATTTATTTATTTTTATTCTATTGTGTGTTTGCCTGAGGTCCAACGTCAGTGGATTTTATGGGTAAAAGTTGCCAAAATTAGTTGTTTTCAACACAAATGGTTCAGGATTCTTCCTGGAATCTGTGGTGAGAGATTTCAGGAAGTGCCATTTGGTTGAGATTTTATGAGGGAAAAAAAACGAGAACATTTTCATCATGTCCTCCCTGAGAAAATCTTTGACTACACAGGAAGTGATGAACAGCTGTTTATCTAAAACCACACACGGACAAAATAAAGTCCAAATATCCTCTGGAACATCTGGAGACGCTGTTTCTTTGTGAACATCAGAAAATCAGAATGGGGAAAAATGTTTTTGTTTTTCCTGTTAAACAGGAAGTGATTCAGCAGCATAAATACTTTTACCTCTCAGTTGTACTAAGTCATAACCCAGAAAATGCTGTTGTTGTGCATGTAATCCAGATTAAAATACCATGAACCACTGGACGAAGTTTAATTAACTTTTAGATTAGTTGTTAGAAAAGAAAACAGCAATCTGTCCTGAGCAGCACACTGGTGACAGTGGGAAGAAATGACTCCCTTTGAACAAGAAGAAACCTCCAGCAGAACCAGGATCAGTTTTTTTTGTTTGTTGTTGTCAGCGTCTAGGGGCAGTTGGTAGAGCTGTTGCCACTCAGCGATAAGGTCGCCGGTTCAAATCCCAGCTGGGGGCCTTTCTGTGTGGAGTTTGCACGTTCTCTCCGTGCTGCGTGGGTTTTCTCCAGTTTCCTCCCACAGACTAAAAACATGCATGTTAGACTGATGGTGAGAGAGAGAGAAGGGTTGTTTGTCTCGTTTGTCTCCATATGTCCTGTGATGGACTGGAGACATGTCCAGGTGTCTCTGTGATGGACTGGAGACATGTCCAGGTGTCTCTGTGATGGACTGGAGACATGTCCAGGTGTCTCTGTGATGGACTGGAGACATGTCCAGGTGTCTCTGTGATGGACTGGAGACATGTCCAGGTGTCTCTGTGATGGACTGGAGACATGTCCAGGTGTCTCTGTGATGGACTGGAGACATGTCCAGGTGTCTCTGTGATGGACTGGAGACATGTCCAGGTGTCTCTGTGATGGACTGGAGACATGTCCAGGTGTCTCTGTGATGGACTGGAGACATGTCCAGGTGTCTCTGTGATGGACTGGAGACATGTCCAGGTGTCTCTGTGATGGACTGGAGACATGTCCAGGTGTCTCTGTGATGGACTGGAGACATGTCCAGGTGTCTCTGTGATGGACTGGAGACATGTCCAGGTGTCTCTGTGATGGACTGGAGACATGTCCAGGTGTCTCTGTGATGGACTGGAGACCTGTCCAGGTGTCTCTGTGATGGACTGGAGACATGTCCAGGTGTCTCTGTGATGGACTGGAGACATGTCCAGGTGTCCCTGTGATGGACTGGAGACCTGTCCAGGTCCCTCGTCTCTCACACAGTGACTGCTGGATATGGACACCAGTGACCCCGCAACCCAAAAAGGAAGAAGCAAGTAAAGATGATGGATGATTAAACCAGATGGGACACACATCGGAAGCAGTGAGGGATTCAGTGTCTTGCTCAGGGACACTTCAGCATGTGACTGCTGATGGAATCAAACTCACATCTCTCCCATTGGAGGACGACCACTTAGCCACAGCTGCCCCAGAAAGCTAAAAGCACCAAAATACTAACAAGCATTCTTGATGCTAAATGAAACAAAAGAGACAAAGACAAAAAGCTAAAAGAAGCTAAACTAAAAGTAGCAACACTAGCTAAATTCTAAAAGAAGCTAAACTAAAAGTAGCAACACTAGCTAAATTCTAAAAGAAGCTAAACTAAATGTAGCAACACTAGCTAAATTCTAAAAGAAGCTAAACTAAAAGTAGCAACACTAGCTAACATAGCACAAAGCTAAATGACACTAAACTACCAGAGTAACAAAACATCTACGGTAAAAGCCAAAAAAGATTAGCTAAATGCACCAAAATGCTAACAAAAGTACCAAAAGGCTATCTTAAAGCTAAAAAGAGCAAGATAATGGCTAAAAATATCAAGATAAAAGAAGCTTAACTATAAGTATCCATGCTAGCTAAAAGCTAACAAAGTTAATTGCTAGTTAATAACAAAAAGCCAAACTTAAATCAGCACTACAAAAAATTTCAAGAAGCTAAAAGAAGTAAATTCTAAAAGAAGCTAAACTGAAAGTAGCAACACTAGCTAACATAGCACAAAGCTAAATGACACTAAACTACCAGAGTAACAAAACATCTACGGTAAAAGCCAAAAAAGATTAGCTAAATGCACCAAAATGCTAACAAAAGTACCAAAAGGCTATCTTAAAGCTAAAAAGAGCAAGATACTGTAATGGCTAAAAATATCAAGATAAAAGAAGCTTAACTATAAGTATCCATGCTAGCTAAAAGCTAACAAAGTTAATTGCTAGTTAATAACAAAAAGCCAAACTTAAATCAGCACTACAAAAAATTTCAAGAAGCTAAAAGAAGCAAATGCTGGTTAAATTAGTGGCAGCACGATAGCTCAGTGTTTAGCACTGTTGCCTCATAGCAAGAAGGTCATGGGTTCAATCCCCAGTTGGACCTGGGGTTTTTCTGTGTGGAGTTTGCATGTTCTTCTCGTGCTTGTTTGGGTTTTCTCTGGGTACAGATCAAAAACATGCATGTTAGCCTGCCTTCAGGCCTCCCTTGCAAAACAGATCTGTGATCTTAGTGGGATTTTACTGGTTAAATAAAGATTAATAAATTAATCAAATAAAAGTAGCCAGAAGCTAAACTACATGCAAAACATTAGTTCAAAGCTAAAACAGAAAAATGTTGGCTAAAAGCTAAAACTTCCAAAATGCTAAAAGCAACAAAAATACTAAGTGCTAGCTAAAAGAAGCTAAAAGTAGCAATAACTTGGCTTAACTTCAAAGCAGCAAAAAGTTAACTAAAAGCCCCAAAATGCCAACTAAATGCAGCAAGTACCGGTAGTAAAACGCTAACTGAAAGGAGCAGAAAGCAGCAAAGGCTAAAAATCATAATAAAAAACAGCTAAATTTAGATCCAAGGAGCAAGAAATCTTGAAATGCTAACTACAAGCTGAAAGTAGCAAAAGCTTTGTTCAAACTAAAATTGTCAGAATAGTAGCTAAGTGGTAATAGTAACAAAAGGTTGGTTAAATATTAAATAAACACAACAGAATGATAGTGAAAAGTGCAAAGAATTCTAAGAAAAAGCAGCTAAAATTAGCCATAAGTAGCAAAATGATAATACAGTTGAAATAGCTAAGAGCTAAAAGTACAGCAAGATAAAAACAAAGCTGTTAACGTGTAGCAAATTTAAAAATAAAAATTTGAAGAAATTGATTAGGAATGGGGAAAATTTTATAAAGTTAAACACTTCGAAAAACGTAAAAAACAACAACAACTGCATTCACTCTAATTTTTAGCCACGTCACTTCATGATGTGCTGTTACTAGTTCACACATTTGTTGTCATATTTGTGTAAGTTTGTGTGCATGAAAAACATCAAAGTGTCCTGTATTTCCAGTCTGACCAGCGGCCTTTTGAACAACAAGTGCAGAAAGTGCCATTGCTCGGTGTTTTGTTGGACAATGCCCTCCTGTGGCCTGCTCTCTGTCGGCTGCTCGGCTCTGTGCTCTGCTGCTGGAAACCAGAAATGTCTCCCGCCTACCAGCAGACACTCTGGGAGCTGCGCGCGCACACACACAGCTCTTGTGTGTTTGTCAGATCGAGAGCAGCTAGCCGCCATTTTCTAAGCGTCTCTCCCTAAAACGAGAGAGAAAGGCTCGCCGCGCACCGCCTCCCGGACTCCGTTTCTGTCCCCGGGAAGCGGGCCTCTCGCCCCGGGTGTGCCGCGGGATCGCCCCCGGTTCAAGTAATTCGGGTTCGGACGGCCCGTTTCGCGGCCCTGGGCTCATGTTGGCCGCGGCGGCGAGGCGAGCGAGGTGTAGATCGTTGATTCGCCACAGCCATTGCCGAATCCGGAACGAAGCCGAGCCGAGCTCCGAAACCCGGAGCCCTTTTTTCCGTGTTCTGGTTGGATTCTTTATATTTTTGTGATTTATTAATGGCGGAGTGAAGCCTCGTGTGTTTGTGTTAGTGGCTTTTTTTTTTTTTAACCCGAACTGCGGGGGACTGTTGCCGAAATTCCCTCGGATAGTGCAACCTCGTCACGTGGTAGGTTCCTCCTTTTTCTTTGTTAGCAGCTAGCCAGACTGCTGGGTCTACTCCCAACTTCTCAGCTTTTCTCATTTCTGCCTTGCTGTCTGACCACACACACCAGCTGTTTGACCCACGGAAGGCAGCGGGGGCCTTTGAACCGGGCTCCCTGTGTGTTTATTCTGTATGTTTAATCACGATGCAGCGCGTGTCCGCATTAAGCTCTGTTTAATAGTTGTTTTCCTCAACTGGGGCTCTGGTTGTGAAGTCAGGGTGTCCAGCATCCAAACCCGGGTGTATCCCGGTGTTTTACCCGGGCTATTTAAACGTTATAGTCTCGGGCGTAATTAAAGCTGCGGTGCGCGCACGTTACGTAGCCGCTAATTGTTTACTCGTCTACGTAGAAAGAGTTGAGGGTTGTAATCCTGCTCAGTTTGTGTCGTCTCACTGCAGCTCCGAGCAGGTTGTCTCCTGCATCAGCAGCTTTCTGCTTCTTCTGGACCTTCATGTCCACGCAGTTCATCTCCAGTGTTTGTTGTTTCTTCTATTCTCCCTGTAATCCACACTGCTCATGTGCTGTGTTTAATCTAATGGGATCATTATATCCCGATTAAACTCCACTGACAAGCTGCTTTTTAAGCGTTTTGGTAAACACCAGGCAAACATTTTGATGATTAGGTTTGGATTTTATGTATTTACTGAACAGCTTGTTTTGAAAAAGCACCACTTATTAATTTATCATTATTATTTTTGACTCATCCTCTCATTTGGAGCAGAATGGGTGGTTTTAGGCTATGAATCAGATTGCATAATCTGCTTCAGAAACACCAACATGGCGTAGTGCACGCCGACTCAAAACTGCAGTGAAACACTGAGCTCCCATTCATCGAGCCTGCAGACGACCCAACTCTTATCTTTCACTCTTAAAAAACGAGAGGCGCCTTTTCAGGTTCCCATTAGTCCAGAATGAGGCTTCTTCCTGTCACGGACACCTGCTTTGCATCCTGGTTGTTTTTGGAAGTGTTTCTCCTTCAGTAGGATCAGGGAAAGTGGGATGATCTCTAAGTTTTATGTGAAAATGACGAAACAATCGTGTCAGGGTGACGACATGCAGGGCCTGAATCCACCTATCTGCCCTGCTGCATGCTGCCTCGTCAGGGCACATGTAGGGCAGTGGGGTTTGGATTATTTGCATTTGGCCCCTCCTGGTTCTTTCCCCGTCAGAAATTGGTTGCACAGCTTTGCTTCTTTACACCGGCCTTGTAAGTAAATGACTTTGAGTGCTTGTTTGCACACGAATGCTTGTAGCGGGAATTATTCATTGGCCATAGCTCGGGTGACTGCTGTTATTCCATCTGTATCCTTTGCATCCCGTTCTCCAAGGTCGGTGCTTAAAGGGATAGTCTGGTCGTTTTTGAAGTGATGTTTGTCTAAAAGTTAATAGTTTGTAGCTTATCGGTTGTGGTGTCAGTCATAGAGCGCAGGGTGCGGTAAAAGAGGCAAGATTCTCCAGGTTAGGCTAATGGCTAGCCGAATGAATGAATGCTGTCTTGTGTGAGCCTCTAGTTTCGTTCACAAAGCACTTCAAGCCAGGACTTAGGCCCTGTGTACACGAGAACCTCTGGAAAAACTTTTTTTCAATGTTTATTGGGAGTAATAAACAACAACAAAAAGCAAGTTTACATGAAAACACTAGTTTCCATGTCAGTAGGGTTGCCAGATAAGAAATTATGAATTTAGTACTTTCGCTTTAAAATGATAACATTTTGGCCTAAACTTGTCATGTGCTGAGTAAGCATGTTGTATGATGAGGTGTGCACCGTGTTTGTTTGGTGGACAAATGTATAGAAAAGGAGGGTAAATAAGACATTTTCAATTTATTTGGCAACCCTGAACGGCCACGCCGCAGCAGAAAAGCTGCAGTTTCACCAAAAACACGTTGTGCAAATGGGGCCTTAGACAGATTTCTGATGCCTGTGTGATTGGTGAATGAGCCAAGGTGGTGAGAGGGGTTGAAGCCAACCCATCCCCCTAGTGAGGTCGTAAATGAGCCGACACGGTCAACATGTGAAAAGGTAAGTTGGCTTTGTGGCCCAATGTGATGAAGTGATGACACCTGGTTTGTGGGACCACGTGGTCGTGGGATTAAACAACAGGTTTGTTACTAACGGATTATGGATGACGATGCACAGATACTTTACATGTAGTATAAAACATAGTTAAACATAAGAAGAAGCCCTGAACTGAGTTAATTCAACTTGTTTTGAAATCCATACGAAAGAATCAGAGTTACTTTATTTGTCATTTACATCACATGTGGTACATGTAGTGGAATGAAATTGTGCACACAGTGTCCCAGTTACATCAAACAATGGCAAAATATAAAGTGTAAAAAGAAACCGTAAGTAAGGCCATAAGTTATACGCTAAACAAACGCCAAACGGTATGCTAAAAGATCTAGGATATATATACTGTATATACCAGTCACTAGTTGTGCAAAACAATACACAGAACAACAGCAGCATGGTTCTCAGGTTCTGTTCGGCTATAATGTACACATATAATGTACATAAATGAAGTCCAGTTGTTTTTGTATTGAACGCTTGTTCTGATTTTATAATGTACACGCTTAATGCGAGCACAAACATAAACTAGGATTTATTCAAAGCATGCAACAAAAATACAGAAACAAGGCAACAGAAGTGGAAAAAAATGAATCTACAGCAGCATGGTCCAATGAGATGGTCCTAGGAGAAATTGTTCACACAAGTATTGGTTACGCTCCACATCAACTCAGCTGAGTTCTTCTCCACACCACTTTTGGTTTGGCGCTCGCTGCTTTGCAGGACGTTGTCGTTAATGGTGTTCGGTCAGACCATAAAGACCGACTGGGCTTTGCGGCCATTTTATAGAATGGATTTGTGAAAGGCCTGCAGAGGCACACAGTCATGTTGCAACAACTTTTCTCTCAAAAGAATCAGTTGTTGTGGGCGTCTTCATCCAGACTCCAGCGCCAGAACAAACTCTTCTGACAGAACACATCCGAGGCAAACGTACGGGTCTAAACCATGACAACGATGGATGAATAACAATGACTGAAAAACGTGTCCAGATCAGCCCATCGTTAAATCAAAAGTGCATTACTAATAAACCGAGCTGAAGTAGGTAAGATGTGACAAAATAATGTGCGCAGCCAAAAATGCAGTTTGCGATTTGAGAACGTTTAAATACTCAGAGATTTTCACAAAGCTGGTCATGTGGCTGGCTGATTGCGAACAGACTTTAGTGAGATTGCAGCTGAAAATTTGCACGTTTTACCACAATTTGCAGGTATTTTTTTGGTCCGTCGGTTGGACCTGGAATATAAATCGACTAGTGTTATTATATTTATATAGATTATTGGGGCCTGATATTGAGAAATTGTTACTCTCTGTGTGGCGGTTGGTATTTTTCCAGTCCTTGTATAGGCTTACTGAACTTGTTGTGCAAGTATTTATTTTTATGTTACATATAGGCTCACTGCAGTTTTACTATTATGTATTTAGTATAGATGTGTTGGTAAGAAATCTTTTTTTTAACACACTTATTTTTAAATTGTCACTTTGCTATATATTTTTTTAACGTTTCTTCATAATTCTTTTGTAATAATTGTAAGTGCATCAGTAGTAATCTAAATAAATAAATCTATGATTTCCATAATGAATTGATAGAGAGAAAGTTTTCTCTACCTCCGTTCCTCTCCAGGGTTGTTTGTGTAACTCTTGTTTTCCTGTCGTGTTCTCCGCAGGCTGTCCTCAGGTGGGGCAGTAAGCGGGTGGAGTGGAGCAGGCCGAGGTGCCCGTCCCTCTGCACTGCATGGCTGCGATGGCGCCCGCTCTCACTGACGCCCCAGCCGAAGCTCACCACATCCGCTTCAAACTGGCTGCCCCATCCTCGAGTTTCTCACCAGCCAGCGCAGAGAACAACGGTAACGCCAGCAACATCCTCATCCACAGCAGCGGCCCCGCCAAGTGCAAGGTCGGCACCGAAGACTGCCCTCTTGACTTCTGCGGCGGCGACCAGGAGCAGCAGCAGCCACCCCAAGCTGACCCCGTGTCCCAGGCCTCGGCCCTGGGCAAACTCCAGCCCCTAGTGGCTTCGTATTTATGCTCTGATGTGACATCGGTCCCTGCAACCAAGGAGTCAATCAAGCTGCAAGGAGTCCTCCTCAAACAGTCTGTGCTGAAGAACCACAGAATCCTGCCCAGCTCCCTGCTCAACGGCGGGGGAGACTTCCTCCTGAGGAAGAGGCAGGCCATAGAACTGTCAAGCGGTCAGCTGAAAAGCCTCATGAGCGGCAGCACAAACGGGAGCGGCCAGTCCATGACACCTGTCAACGGCCTGGCCAGGAAGCTGGCCACCATGTCGGGCTCGGGCCGTGTGGTGGCGGTGAACGGTGATAAGCCTCCTGCTGCCACAGACTCTCAGTCCCAGAATCTGCAGCTGGACTCGGAGACCTTTACAGCTACCATATCAGGCCACATCCAGGTCAAAGAAAGCCTCAAACACAAGAGTTCTGCTGGAGCTTCTCAAAATGCAGATGGGAATAACCTTGAACCATCAGTGCTTCGTTCTGCTGCTCTACCCCCCTTTACCCAGGACAACCCGAACCCCTCTGAGCGAGTCTGTTTGGAAGAGGGCAGTTCGCAAACAAATACTGGTCATGCTTCTGACAGGGAGAGGCCGGGCAGCAGCCAGCAGAGCTCCCCAACCTGCACAGCTGCACCCGAGTCGCCTCTGCCTTGCGGTTCCTCAGACAGCCTGGACGCTCACGTTAGAGAGCGCACGCTTCTCAGCGGCAGGCGACAAGCCGAGATCGAAAACAGACTGCGGCGTCTGCGCAAACGTCTTCAGGTGGTGCAGGCCAAGCAGGTGGAGCGGCACATCCAGCAGCAGCTGGGCGGCTTCTTGGACTCGGCTCTTAGCAGGCTACGAGCTGGCAGCCGCAAATCAGAGGGTGGCCCGTCTTCGGCCTCGTGGAGGAGCGGGCGCCACTCGTCCTCGAACAACAGAGACGGCCTCAGTCGGTTCCTGAAGAGCGGCTCCATGCCCCTGGAGCTGGAGAAGCTGTATCTGAGTGGATCGGCCAACCTTCATTCAGCAGAAAGCGCCTTTGACTCCGACGTAACGGAAAGCAGCTCTGGTGGGGACTCTGACCTGGAGGAGGACGAGCTGTCCAGGGTGGACGTTGAGCAGCGACATGTCAAAATGTAAGTGTCCTCAAACACTCCTCCTGAGGCTGAACCTCGCTGTAAGGACGCTCAGGGTTGTTTTTAAGTTGAAAGGTCTCACAGGGTTCCTGTGAGCTCAGAAAAAAAGTGGGATTTGTTTTTTATTATTGACTGAACAGAAAAGGATTCAGTCGTCAGTATGTTCAGTTTGGTTCATCCAACATGTCAAACCTCACATTGAAGGTAGACCTGTGAGTTTTTCTGTGGCTGATCATCACTCACAAGAATGTGTGCACTTAAATAATGTTAAAATAATATTGTTAGTGCTTACAACAATCTAAACTGTGTCTACAGTAATCTGTTTCCATTTTCCTGCCTAATGATGGGGCGTACAGACATGATCAGGTACTGATCAAATCCATCCATCCTTCATCCATCATCTTCCACTTGTTCTGAAGTCAGGTTGCAGGGGCAGCAGCTTGAGCAGGGAGGCCCAGACATCTCCTTCCACGTCCAGTTCTTCTGGGAGGACTCCAAGGTGTTCCCAGGCCAACTGAGAGACGTAGTCTCTCCAGCATGTCTTGGGTCTCTCTCCCAGTCGGACATTCCCGAAGCACCTCCCTAGGGAGGCGCCATGGGAACGCCCTTACCAGATGCCCAAAACACCTCAAACCACTGATCAGATCAACTGATTAAAATGATCTATCTCAAGGATTTAGCCTTCAAAATATATATTTTTGAGTTACAGTCTGAAAGCTTGTAGATGCATGGATGTCAGGTGTCACCGTGTTTGTGACTGGGGTCATGAATTTGTTGTCCTCTAAGAACGATAATGACCGTTTATAGTTCTGTCCACAGCTCATCTATGTGTTGACATATCTAGAGAGAGATGATCATCAAGTTGCTCCTTACGGTGATACAGTACCTGAATATAAACTGATAATAAAACCCCACTACTGTACAAATATTTGCAGCAGGGGCGTGAGTTTTAAGCAAAAAACAAATTTTCTTCAACTACAGGGAGTCCTCGAGTTACGTACGAGTTACGTTCCTACGCACTGTTCGTAACCCGATTTTGACGTGTCGGAACTCAGAGCATGTGCGTTCGTACGCTGCGCCGCACACCCGTTTATCGACATGAGACTGAACAAGCGTACATACTGGTCCATAAACATGCACAGAACTTTATTTACAAACGGTTAGCTAACACATTAACCACACATTCGTCTATAAACACAGCACGTACTGGCGTTCGGTGCACGTTTGTAAGTCGAGGGTGACGTAACTCGAGGACTCCCTGTATTTGCTTCATGTTTTTACTTACTGTCAGGATGAAGATTTTTATATTTTACTTAAAGGTGCTATGTGTAACTTTCTGTAGAGTGCAGAACTTAGAAAAATTTTCAACAGGCAAAGCATTCTGATCCCTCCCCCTCAGAGCCATATATGGCTCTGAGGGGGAGGCTCTGCTGAAATTCAAATTCAAGCTCTGTTTTTATTGGCTGATTCAAATTCAAGCTCTGTTTTTATTGGCTGGTTACAAACTCTGTTTTTATTGGCTGGTTAAGGGCGGGTCACTCTGTGTTTTTAGTGTTTTTATAAATGCTGATAGAGAAGCAAGGGGACTATAGTTTTTTTCAGAGATTACTTTGTCTAACATCAGTCTGTCAGTAGATAGTGACAGAGTGAAGAAATATGTTAAAAATATATTGTTAGAAAAGTTAGACTGCATTACAAAGTTACATAGTGCAGCTGTAAGGGCCAGGCAGACCTCCGCATTGGTCTGAGCGCCGCGCCACGCCGTGTGAGCGCCGCGGCACAAGCCTTTGAACGCGGGCGTGAACGCGCCAAGCTCAAACTTTACGACCGCTCAGGCGCGTGCGTTGTCTCACAATAAACTGCCCGGTGGCGGACTGTTTTGTATGAAACACAAATGTATTAAATAATAATAATAAAAAATAATAATGAATTCCATTTATAATGCACTTTTCATTAATAAAAATCTCAAAGTGCTGATCGGACTTTTCTTTTGTTTTTTTGCCAAAAGTCAAGTGATCGCTTGAAGCTAGGGCTGGACGATATGGCCAAAATTTTTATCACGATATAGTTCTTAATTTCGGTCGATATCGATATAATTCGATATCGATATAAACAATATAAAAGCCTAAAAAAAACTATAAACTATACAAATAAATTAATGTTCTCCTTGTATTTGTATTTAGCCTCCAAAAAGATGGAAATCACCATCAAATAAACATAAACTTCTCAACCCAATAATTCTCAGTCGGGTCATCTGGACACTTTCTTTTTTATAGAAACGTTTCACCCTCCATCCTCCATCCAGTTTCTATAAAAAGAAACTGTCCAGATGACCCGACTGAGAATTATTGGATTTGGTACCTGGATTATTGAGCATGAACTTTCTTGCCATAAAATTCTCAACTGTGTCAATATTAATAGTTTTAACTTTAAACATCTTTAAAATTTACAGCATTGAAATTCATAGTTAATTAAATAAAACTTGTGGGTGTTGTTATTTATAAGAAGCTGACATAGAAATCTCATGGAAATTACTTAAGAATAAAAATAACAATCAATTGCATTACTGTATAAAGTAAAATAGTTTTTGAATGACAAAGTTTTGAATATATTGAATAATGTAATAATTGTTCCATATTTAATCTGTTGTATTGAAGTTTGGGGAAAAGCATGTAAAACTATTACAAACCCTGTTTTTTTTGTTTTGTTTTTAAAGAGCTACAAGAATTATTAGTAGGAAGTGCTATGGTCACCCAACAAATATTTCATCAGTTTAAATTATTAAAATTTTATGATTTGGTTGAACATAGTATTTTACAAGTCATGTATAAAACTGAAAAAAAATTACCCCCCAAATATTCAATTAAAATTTGTTTAAAGTTATTAAACCCTGAAGGGAATGTAAATGTTTGTAAAACCTCCATTTAGGACTAGTTTGAAGGAGCTGAGTTGTAAATCAGGAAACAGGATTGTGTTGACTTGATATCACCATAAACATTTCTAAAACTATTTATATGTTTTAAAATATGATTAAATCAAAGTTGTTGGGAAGGTGTGGTGCAGGTGAAGTGAAGGTTGTTTGTTTGTAGTTATTTTGTATTTTTTAAACAAGGGGCAGATATTAAAATACTATTTTCGTCTTTCTGCACATTTTCATTCAGTGTTTTTTCTTCTTCTGATGAATTTGTTTTATTTTGAATAAAAAAACATGCAGCGCTGCTGGGGCTGTTTGTTTACGTCGTAGTTTCAGGGACACGTTGGCTCAAACTTTATTGTTCTTCATCTTCTGACTCTCATATTATATCGAGTGGAAACTCTTCAGATTAAACAAGTTAGATGTTCCCACCGCTAGTTAGAACGACTCCGTCACGTTTTGCAAAATAAAGAAACCGAGTAGGACTCGCTGCAGATGAGACCTGCAGTTTAACAAAACCGAACTACGTCCACACCGACGAATTAGTCTTTCCTCTCATCAGTGATGTCGTCTCTTTCTCTTCGCTTGTGAAACTTTGTTCAGTCACATTCTGACGGTCATGAGCACTCGTTTGACTCGTTTTGAAGCGAAAACTTAACGCGCTTTGGAGACTAGCTTAGCTTTTAGCCTGCTACCGCTAACGCCTGCTGCTGGAGTGAGCGCTGCGTAACAACGACGTCACCACGCACGTTTTGTGTCACAGCTTTTTCTGTCCGGGCGGGTTGTTGAAGCAGCCGCTCCAACCCGAACAGAAACAGAAAAACGTTGTAAAATCCTATCGAAATATCGAAAATATGCTTAATTTTCATATCATCGTTATTGAATAAAAGTATATCGCGATATTTATCGTTATTGAATTATCGTCCAGCACTACTTGAAGCTGTCACCATTCACTTCCTCCTCGATGAGGAGGAATGAATGAACTTGTCACAAGTGAACTAAACTCATGTCCAACGTGGATGCGCAGGTTCTAAATATTTCCTGGTGGGCTGTGGGCTGCAGGAGCAGCGTTCCCTGTTTTTATTTTATTTTTTAAAACTTTTTATTAACATATAAACACAGAAAAACGCTGCGCAGCCTGTGGCTTTTCTCACCACCCAGACCTGTCAATCATTTCAGTAGGCGTGTCAGCAAATGACCAATCAGCGACCTCAGTTTGTCCTGTAGGTAAACGCTCCGTGCGCAGCTGCTCAAGCAGAGCTCTGCTGTGAACAGCCTGCGCACAGCACGCGCGCATCGAGCGGCGCTGGCAACAACGCAGAGGTCTGCCTCGCCCTTTACCCTGGAAATATGAAACATTAAAAAGATTATCTTCAACAAAACCTGGGTGTTTGAAGGATTTTAGTCCGTAAATGTTATCCTGAAATGCGGGTCTGCACTCAATGTAAACGAAGCACTCAAAGCTGAAGTTGCACGATTTGCCTGCATTAGATGGGTTACGCCAAAATTACACTACACGCGGTCCGCTCCGCTCCGCAGGTCGCAGCTGAGCGTCTCAAACTCCAATTTCCACTACCTCCGCTCAGGTCCGCCTGCATGCGCCGCTCCTAGACGCATGCGCGGGATTTGCGGGATCGCGCGATAAATCAAGTGATAAATAAGTAAGTCAGAACAAAACAATTCATTCGGTGGAAGAAGGAGAACAACAGTAGAGACTGCTGCCTTGATCTTCTCTCGTAAATGAGCGACAGGACATGGTTTGAGCAACAGGAAGTGAGGTATTACATTTTCAGAATAAAATACTTTATTTATTTATTTATTTCTTGTATTGCGTTTGTAGGCGTAGTCATAAATGATAGTTTGACAGCATTTTTGTACAAATAAATCCGTATAGAGCTAGGATTAGTCCGCCCGTGGTGATTTTATTTTGTAAATACGGAAGTTGTGCTCGTTCCTTTTCCTGTTGGTGCCTCCGCACAGCTCCGGCGTCCGGCAGAAATAGAAAAATTTCTAATTTTGACGGACTGCCGTCCGCTCTCCGCAGCTCGCTGCCGCCGTGCGGAGCCAGTGTAAATTCTGTCATTGATTATAATGGGTGCGTATTTGCTGCGGAGGTCGGACCGGAGCGGGGCGGAGCCGTGACGCGTGTGGTGTAATTTTGGCGTTAGTCTGTGAACGGAAGCAATTATGGCAGAATTTGAGAATCGCAGACTCAGGAGACGTTTAGGTGGAAAAACAAAGGTATATTCATGAAACAAAAGAAAGAATAAGATGAGAATAAATATGGAGGGTTAAGTAGAGCAGTGGAGCTCCATGAAGACAGCTCGAACACACTAAACTGCTGCTGGACGACAAGTTTAATATTTGATCAGTTTTCAGTCACTTAGGCTGTTTCTGAAGGTAAACAAACGGGAGTCAGTGCCCGTTCACGGATACGCTAACAAATTAAGCAGATTGAATTAGGGCTGGGCCATATCATATCGTTCACGATAATACTGGTAAAAAAAGCATGCCCGGGCAATAAAATGATATCATGATATGCTAATTTCATGATGTAATACGTCAGGGTGCCCCACCCCCTTAACAACCGAGCGCTTCGAACGACCAAACAAAACTGCGCCCCTCCACCTGTCGGTACTGGTGTAACGCCAATTAGTTGCGCGCAATACTAGCTGGCTAAAATGCTAAAAACAAACGACGCGCGTCTCAGCTTCTCTCCATCCAGCTCTAAGCTGCAGGTACAGACAACTCAACTGTCTCTCCCTACCACCACCCCACTCTGAGCTGCCGGTGCAGGCTGCGTCTCCCTCGCTCTAAACTGTCGGTACAAACACGCGCAGCTCAACTGTCTCTTGAGTTCCACAGTCGGTCCACGGACCAAGAGGCAGGTGATCAGAGACGGATCAGTCAGAGAAATGAATCATTCCTGCATGAATAGATGAAGCTGAAACACCAACAAGCTTCAGGGTCAGCTGATCACCTTGTCAGAAGTTCTGGAAGTTATTCTTCGTTTAAAGGCAACATATATTTTGTTGTGGTTTTCATTTATGCTCAACAGATCTTAAGCTTAATTTTATTTACCGTGTTTTCCGGTGTATAGGTCACACCTTTTTATGGTTTTTTTCAAGGCCTGCGACCTATACTCGGGTGCGACCTATATATGGCTTGTTATCACTTTCGGTGAAACAAATTTTTAAATCCAGCTCATTTCACAATTACGTTCATTTATTAAGGAAAAGTTCAGCTCAGACATATATTTGCTATAATTTTTATCAAACAAATAATTGTTTTTAAGTGTTAATCTTCTTAAAAGCCTTGCTGTGCGCTCCTGTGGCAGACATTTGCAGCAGAGCTAAACGTAGGTGCGACCTATACACCAGT